>JAVQJL010014579.1:0-21574 GCA_036024295.1 Nannoperca obscura
GTGAGAAACTTCCTGGCCAGCTTCAGACTAGCATGAAAACATAACTTATTTCTGATTTGTGGGAGCGTAATGGCTTAAACATCCCATCCAAACAAGTTTTAAGACATACTCTGCTTAGAAAATACTCTGCTTAGAATAATAATTTGTGTCTGATATGATTTTTCCACAAAATAAAATAATTACTAAGGCACATTTTACATCTACCCTTTCTGTCTCATTGAAAAATCCAGAATCTCTGACTAAGCAAATATTTATCATTTCAGACATTAAATTGCTGGGCACATGAGGTCTCCTACTTTACTGTAATGTCCATTCTCAGTCTATGTGCACTGCACGATTCATGTCTCCACACCACGTGTGTAAGTTGCATACTGGACCACAGTTGGATTCCAAACTGTTGTGATGTCACAAAATCATCCTTGTATGTACACGTCCTGTTAAACTCCTATTTAAGGTGAGCACACAGAAACTTTCCTCCTTCAGCAGATGAAGGTGGAAACAACCTTCCAGTGTCAAACTCTTCTCTTATCATTCTGCATAGTGAAAGTCAAACATCTAAGTGAAGAAACAATTATCAAAGCACAATTTTGAGTGAAGGGGGACTTTAATATTGCAGCAGTAAGTTTGTCAAACCATCTCTTTGGCTTATAAGTAATAGAATAAAATAATATCTGAATTTACTAAACAAAATACCAAATATGCAGACAGACTGTATAGTCCTCTTGGCTTTTATATAGTAACTCTGTTGTGATTTGACTACACTAATCAATGTAATGAGGAGGATTTCACACAACAACAACATTCTTGCCCCTATTTTCAACCCCAAACTAACCTGCCAGACTGTGGGAAACATTAATTTGATTATTATGAATGACTGTCTCCCACATCTGCATAGCACAGCGGCTGTAGTCTGTGCTGATGTAAGGATGCGTATCCTCGAGCCACTATGCTGAGTAAACAGAAGAATCTGTTTTGTGGATTAGGTAGTTGGTATTTTTATAGTTGTTTAGGTATTAAATTCTTATAGTTTAAGCCAGACTGGCTGATATAGGAACAGGCTGAAAATGTATCTTAGTGTAATTATGTTATAGCAGCTTAGATTTGACATTATTGTAATAAACATTAACATTAAATATTGACATTGTTATAATCAAACACATACATTTTTATTTAGGCCATCTTGTTCTGACTATAAAGTTATTTTCTAACAGTCTCTGGACCTTTTGTTGTAATGCACTTGCAAATTTGACATATGATGTTACTCACATTAATGTGCTTAAGATCTGCATTCAGTTTTATGATGGAAAAAAAATCTTTCCAGCAGAGAAAATGTAGCTCAGTAAATCTCCAACCTGCAAGACAAAAACAGACAGTTTGGCTGGGGGGGTGGGGGTGGAGAGTGATGACTCATGCACACAGTAGAGGTCCCTCCCTTTCCATTTCTTTCAGTGTCCAATCAGTTCTTTCCCAGCTGTCATTCATTGCCTCCAAATCAGATCCACAATGCTTTACTATCCCCTGTAAATTACTTTATTTGCAAAGGTTTAGAATATACAAGGTACATAAAAATGCCATTCACATAGTTTTGACACACAGGTTGTTGCTTGATAATGTGATTACCTTACAGTGCAGATAATAATCCTCTGCATCTAGGATGTTTTTGGTCATGCAGTGGCCCCAAATTCAACTGAAACACACACGACCAAAACTTTAATGCTCCAGAATAGCCTAGATTTTAATGTTGCCACTTTGTGTAAATTGAGCTGTTTTATTTTTCATAGAAAAAAGTTTAATACTTTATCAAAAAATTTCTCAGAGAAGCTAGATTAATTCATCATTGTTTTAATGTAATTACTTTCAGATTACCTTTTCAGAATGCAAGCAGCCCATAAAATGGTAGAAAGACTAATCGTTGCCTTGGGTTGCCCACGTACAGTAAATATTGAGTTATTGGCTCATAGTTTCAGAGAAGATACAAGTGCCTGCTATCTCTGTTTCTCTAGGGATCTCCTCAACACCACCGTGGTGTAAGAGCCAGTCTCAGGACTCCTTGACGTGGGCGGATGCTTGACATGGGCTTTATGAGCTTTATGTAGAGGAGGACAAGGATGGGGGTTTTCCTCTTTGCAGTCAGATATTTATTGAAAAATATAACAAATGTAACCATGGAACAAAGGCAGAGCTGGCATGAATTATCTGAAAGTGGTGGTGAGAAAAAAAAAGAATACAGAAAGGAGGAAGGAAGGAAAAAGAAGAAAATGTGAGGGAGTTGATAATGTTATGGGGTTTGACTTGAGGTGAGCAGAATGAGGTAAGAAGCTTCATAATATATCAGCAGCCATACATGAAGATTTAAAACTACTCACTTTACAACCATTAATCCATAAACTTTTCAGTGCTCCAAGGATACTGAGCGGTTGTCTCTGTCACTGATGTCAATTCAGACACTTATGTCACTGGTAACATCTAGAAATAATTCCATTGGCTTCGATATAAGTATATTTTTATGTCCTCCTCCATGCTAGAGAGTTATATCAACACTTAAGCTAGATCATCTAGGGCTAGCAAGTAAGTAAAAGCAATAGTTGTAAATGCAATCATTCCAGAAAGACAAATAACCACTCCATCATCCATTAAATTAGGAGTTATTAGGGCTTCTATCTTGGCATCCTACTTCAGCGACCATGACCCTAAATAGTGATAAATGATAAATGATACTAGACTTGTGACTGATTTCACTGCTATGCCACCAACATGTTGGTTGATAACACCAGCAGGTAATTTGCAACAATGTTGCTTCTGCACACTGATTCCAAACCACAAATTTATTGAAATAGATATTTAAGTAATATATTTAAGTCCCAGCTGGATCTATGTCAAGTTGTTTCTAATATTATTTAATATTCTTGAATTGCAATAGATTGTCCAGGTGTTCCTAATAAAGTGACCACTGGGGGTATGTTTTCATAGCAAAAAAATAAATAAATATAAATATATATATATATATATTTTAGCAGTTTTGTAAAATTACTGTTGTTTGGGAATGGGCATTTAAGGTTCAGTTCAACAACCGGACCAAACATGTATTTCTTCTTGTGATATCGAGCCATAGTTTGACGATCATGTGTTGAGGTTTGTTGATATGTGTCCCTGAGATTTCTGCTGCCACCCCACTACAGTGAAGGAGAGCAGCATTTCTGTTGTGGTGCTCATTCCCACAGGGCCTGCCTTTCAGCAATGCAAAGTGATACATTCACAGCTACAGGCAAAAAAAAAGAAGAAATGTTGTCACCAGTTTACCTAACCTAAGGGACAATGTTGAGTATCCTCTTACACTTCCCACATCCATGGCTGCCCCAGAATCAGCACCTTGGACAGCGGTCATGGCACACTTATGTACATAATGTTAAAAATGATCCACCTGAGCCAAAAGCAGGGGGATCTACTGATAATCTTGAGCCTTTACAACAGATGATCAGAATATTTTTTTAGATTAGTTTAGTTTCGTTTTCACCGAGACAGATAAAGTCTTATTAACCAGACCCCTCTTATAAAGTGTTTCACTTTTGCAAGATTTTTAAAAGACTAGACACATTATTTATTGCTTTTGTTAAAATATCCACTGCTACTATTTTGTTATATTAAATTCAGTTTCATCTCCTGGTCATTGTTCCTTATGTTGGTGACCGGCAAATCAGTGGCATGATCATTTAGTGCATTCATACTAGAACATTCATGATCATAGATCTACAGTAAATAGAGAGATGGTGTGTTTGTTCAAGTCAAGCTGTAGGGTGGCTCATGAATTTGCATTACAGAGAGTGTCTTGGTAAAATATGCTCACTTCCGTGTTCTTTCTTTTTGGGGTTTTTATCACATACAGACTTAATTTTTCTGGAAACTCTCATTATTATATTGAATGGGCATTCTTTTATTTGTGGCCATCTCCAAAAATGGCAAACTAAGGATTAGCTTGGCTAGCTCTAGGTTTGCTTTTTCTTGTCTCTACAACTGCTATTAAAGCTGATTTCTAAACTTTGAAATAAAAAGGTTTGCCTCTTATTGACCCGGAGGCTGCCACTGTCCTGTATAAGGATGCGTCCTCTCACACATGCATAGGCAAGTGTTGTTCCTTACTTCTGCATCAGGCACCAACCTTTATTCTGTGGTAAGTGGCCATTGTATAAGCAAGATAATACACTTAGAGGTGTCTTTACCTCCTCTTGATTGACTGTGTGTCAGCACTTTTTCTTATAACCAAGTAGGAACTGTAATATATCAGTTGACATATTTTGTGTCACAGAGTTAGTGTGCATCTTATGTTAACAATAATGTACTTATATATTTGATCAACACTAATCTTTCTCCACAAATACACTTAATAAGCTGCTTTATGTCCATGGCTTTATTAACGTTTATGAATCTTTCCTGAGCTTAAAACAAGGTGACACCAGAAGGAACATAGAGACACTTAACCTTGCCTATGTGTTTCATAACAGCCTGAAATTAGCTATATATGGTGTTGGTAGACACTGTGACAAGCAGACTAGCCGGCTTCCTGAAATTGTTTAGATAGTTTTCCAGTATGTCCTCTGCCTTGCACTACACTGAGAACACACATGTCTCTAAACCAATAGCCCGTGTCCTGTTGCAACCAATCCAAAAAAGGGATGTCTCTAGAAAAAAGACAAAATACTGGCTTAATAGCAGACCCAAGAATGCCAAGTGAGTTTGTATCTTTTTCAACAATTTTACCAAGAAACAAAGCTAGTGAAGAAAGTCCAACATCTCACATCTGAAGATATACATCAAAACTTTAATATTGGGTACTACTCAGTAACCGTACTTTCAATGTCCATGGGTGACATTGAAGTCCCATTTTCTTGTAGAATATACACAGTGTCTGTGGATATGGATGAGCTGTATTTGATACACATTTACTACCAGCCTCTGTTAAGTGTATATGGCTCTTCAGCCGCTCTTTTTTAGTCACATCTTCCTCAGGGGGATGATGCTTGACTTGCAGTTGCAGCTTGCTGTTGCTTCCTTTACATAATCATGTCAGCAGGGTTTTGTGATTGATTGGAACAAGATCAGTGCTGACTAATCAAAAGAAAAGAAATGGTGAAAGCTGTCATAATTGAATAATTATAGTGGTCTCAAATGGAATTTTTTGTTTTATTCCTTTTTAGATGTGGCATTTCATTCTAAGTTGAATACTTTCTTTTCAATTGGCAGGACAAACTAAGCAATTGAAGACATCCTTTTGAGTCTGCTATCTTCCTGGGAGCATGAAATTGTTGAATGAATCATTTGTTAAATGTGAACGTCTCAGAAATGTGTGTGAACATGTCAATAGGATTTGTCTAGTAGCCCTGTTTGTAGCATCATGCCTTAATTCGATTTTCATTTCATCCCCGCCAGTGTTAACCTCAGCCTTGTTATACCTGTGCGTACATGTTGGCAGATGTGGGAGCATTTCCAGAAAAACAAACAATGTGACCCAGTCTGCTTGTTCGAACGTGAACAGAAACAGTGCAGTAACTCTCACTGATAAACAACATATGTAAAAATATCCATGTTTCTTTGCTGTGATCTCATAAAAAAATACAATGGGCTCAAATGTTGATAATTTGGGCACAAGCCAATAGGTGCAGCTAACTGACTTTTGCAATTTGGTTGACTAGAGGAACAGCATAAAAATGGGGCTCTGACTCAGATAAAAAAACAAAAGACAAAAAAGTATGGTAACATTATTCGTAGGTGGATTTTAAGTCAGGCTTCAATAACATTTAATCAAATCATTTCCTCTCAACCCCTTTAAAAGCAGCAGACAGGCCAGCTCTTTTGAATTTTCAACTCGCTTTTTTATTTGCTCAGCATAAGCACACATTTGATAATCTGTCACCCACAATTAGCATGATAACGTTTACCAACATTTGAATTTTATCCTTCGGGAACCATAAACATCAGCACCAAAGTTTATGGCCAAAATCTGTTCATTAGTGTTCATGACACTTAACTGTGGACCAAAGTGTTGAACCAGTGAAAAGGACTGAGGGTCTAACATTGCCATCCTTAGAGCCACATGCTTTGTATAGCTATAAATAAAACCCAGTCTTATCTTTCATCACATCTTATCACTGGCCGATTCATCTCAAACACTAGACATAAACAAACTGCCGTATGATACCTTTTCATAATTAAACAACCTCACCCCCGTACAGGAGGGAAGTATGGAGCCATCAGAGAGCCTTCCCCTATAGTTGGGAGTCTTTTTATGCAGTTTTGACACTCAAAATCCTTAAACCAAGTCCCAGACAAATACTCTTGTTATTTCTTTATTAGTGCACATCCATCTGCTAGGATAAGTGAAAAAAGCTTCTGTTCACATCAGATCTGTAACAGCTGGGACACTTTTTTTACAAAAATTCCCATAATTAACTTGTGTATCTGATTAGCATGCTCAGCATTCTAGCATTACAGGACACTTCACAAAAGTAATACCAAAATATGTTTAAGTATCACATAAGTACTGACATCCTCTCCAATATGATTTGTTGATTCTTTTTTATTCGTGTGGAAATTACCTACAAACTTGAGATGGGGGTTTTTGGAGGCAAGTGAACGAATGCTGTTTTTATGCGTGTAGACGTGTCTTGTCTTAACTAGCTCAAATACCTCTTCATGGCCTTTATTTAAACTTGTGCCAAAAGAGTGCAAACAGTACTGAATAGACTAAGAACGAAAGTATTTGTCGTTACTTTGCAGCATTCCTTTAACAAAAGGGAGATTATCTTAACATACACAGAGGCTTTTGGAAGGAGCCCTCTTGCAAAGAGTTTTGTCAACATTTCTGTGCTTCTGTATCACTTGTTCACTCACTCACTCATTCACCCACTCTCTCTGTCTTACTCTCAGACACACAGGTAGTATGTTTAGTACACTTTAAATTTAGGTGGGTGAGGCAATTGGCTGCATGCATCTCAGACTTCCCCGATCACCATCAACATAATCTCTTGACAGAGTAATTGCGGGAAGCTTTCATGCTTTTTTGAGTTTGTCTGCTCTCACTGGCCATCTGTTTTGTGCACCCCACCCCCGCCTCCGTCTCCTACCTGTAAAACCAATGTACATGCCTATTACATTGGTTTAAATAAAGTAGAGAGAGGAAAAACGTATTTGCACCATTTTAAAGTAAAGTTGAATTCGACATGTGGAGGTAAGCTGTAGAGGGGCAGACAATACTCAAGATGTAATAAAGTGGCAGGTGTAACTGTAAAAGTAATTTTATTGTAAGATAATCTTGATATAGTTTGAGCATAGCAGGAGTTTTAAGCGTGAGATTTCTCATGTCCAGAGTCAAGTACACAAAGGCCATGGCCAGGTGTGTAGACACTTCCTACTCTCTGAAGTCGATAAAACAACTATCATCACAACCTTCACTTTCATCTATTTGTACCATGCTCTCATGCCGTAGACCAGCAAAAATTTGTGCGAACTTGTATCTCGCCTTGAACTTTGTGTGACAGAGAAAGAAATGCAAACCGGTTACCTCCACTCTTGCCATGGCAACGGACGCGACAAGAAAAGCGATCTTGTACCTGTGTATCTGTCTCCCTAATGGTCTGTGTGTTAGTGTAACAAGATCTGTAAAAACTCCCCTCAATGACATTTTAGATCCCCCACTGTAACTGACCTGGGCTGGGGAGTCACAAGTAGGATTTAGGTGAGTACTCAGCCTTCTCTCAGGTTTCTGTTCCCCTTTTCCTAATGAATTCAACCATATGAAGACTTGAGATGAGGCCCCTTTTTCCATATGGCCAGGATA
The DNA here is from genome assembly GCA_036024295.1 of Nannoperca obscura. Classification (NCBI taxonomy): domain Eukaryota; kingdom Metazoa; phylum Chordata; class Actinopteri; order Centrarchiformes; family Percichthyidae; genus Nannoperca; species Nannoperca obscura. The sequence goes on from JAVQJL010014579.1 coordinate 7,832, forward strand.
TAATTTACTCTTGTATAAGCTGTGTTATGTTTGAAAAACCTAATTAAAGCAAAACTTATACTTTTCCTACATCGTCTATGTTTTTAAAATATCTCCACTCTTACACATGTTTTTAATTTAAAATACCAAAGGAGAGTCTATAATGTGTTTACCTTTTTCTTTGGGGAGGAAAGGTTCTCATTGAGAATGCTGAGGGGGGACTGCTGAAGTGTCCTGCATTATAGCACCTTGCAGCTTCACTGTTGGACTGCACCACTCTGACCACTCCTAACTCTCCTGTTCCCTCTGCTGGGAAAGGCAGATATTACACACCCTAAACAGAGTACAAAACATAAACTACAGTAATTACTTCTATTTTAAGTATGATCTCTGCGTTTTGAGCCTGAGATGACCCACGCTGTGTACTGGCATCGCTCCAATCTGCTGCTTTCTCTGGGAGGGCTTGGTCTAGGTGAGAGCCTCGCTGACACCCCTCTGTACGAAATATCAATGTGAATGACTCACTCCCAAGTTTGGTGTCAATCATCATCTGAAATGCCAAACCCATTATCACCAAATCTTTTTCAAGAAGTTGTTTTGTCCATCTGGTGGATGAAGCAGCAGGCTTTTTCAAAAGGAGGGATGATTTTCACAACAGCATTTGGGGCTTTTGAAGAAGCTTGTTTCCCTCAGGGTGAGGAAACTACATTTTCAATTTGCCATATAAATGACCTTGTAAACATCCAATTCTCCAGTTTTTGGTTGCACACACTTAATTGTTTTGCTTAGTTCATCTGGTGTGAGTGTATGAAGGAGGTGAAACTTGTATTAAACCTCATAAAGATGGATAGTGTCAGCAGTGTCTCAGTGCAGCAGTGAGAAAAATGTGAATAAACATACAGTATTTATATTTCCAACCAACCCTCTCTTAGAATATTGAGCTTCAGTTGACAGTCTGTTCTATCATTTGCACCAGTGACATAAATAGACTTTACCTTTTGTTCTTTTGACCACAGCTTCCTCAATATGTGACTGAAAGATAGTTGTGACAAGTGCTGCACACTCCAATAGAGGACTAGTTTGTCTCCTGGTTGCTTGTGTCGACTGTTTCGATAAAAGCCAGCCTACTTTGCTGTTTGTGTTTCTGTTTTCGTTTTCGTTTTTTGTATTGAATAGCACAACAGGCAAGTTCATTATGCGTGTGACTCATCCCACTAGCCCACACCCCCTCCCCATCTGCTGCTGTGCGCTGGAAAGGAGAGGGAACCGCCATTGATCACTTCTTCCCTCACACATGCACGCACACACCCCACCTTCAACGTCACTATCGATCGACATGTTTAATGTTTTTGTGGGGAATAGCTGGCATTTCCTTTTTGTGTCATTTTACATCTGTTCCCTACCATTTGCTGACATTATAATACATCACAGAGCAGAAATAAAAAAATTAAAAAAGTAAAGCATAATCCAACCAATTATTGAAACAATCTCAGACTGTTCAGTCTGTGCAGGGCTGCAATTTTTTTTTGTAGAAGTGAATAAATATATGAGGAAGTATGCCTGGACAGGAGATGTTTTCTGCTTTGCAAGTGGTAATCCATGGATACAGCTGAGTTTACAGCTACCTGACTAACAGCATAGACGCTGTGGCAGAATGGCAGATATTAGACATTTGGTAAACTTGATAAAACATATCCCTCTCATTATTAATAAATGGTGTTTAACAGTTAATACATGCTTATAATGCACTATAACATTGACATGCAAATACAAGAACATTCTGAAGTAGTTATTTATACATTTATAAACATGTTAATTCATACACGTACAATGCAAGTTTATACAATGCAAGGTAAAGGTATTCTTTGCTGATTTTCACCATTATTACATATACTAAGTGCTCTAGTGATTGTCTTCTCATGAATTTTATTTGGGCCAACCTAAGAGTTACTTTAGCAGATCACCAATGGTATATTTACATTTGTTTTAGGATAAATTAAAAACAGATTATTAAACTATATATTATATTATATTTCCCCAACAAGAAATCCTTCACAAAAATGTTTTGTTGTTGTTTTGTTTCAAGGACACAGTTATTATACTGTAAGTAGAGAGCTAAGCTAGCTTCAGAATTACTTTTTAAATATTACCAGGTTGAATTTCTGTCATAGAAAAACCCCTGAAACTTTTAAATCAACCACAGACCTTATTTTCTGTAAAAATTAAAGCCACAGCGAAGAGAAATGCATTGTGGCTCATGGCTCATTCTATGATCCACCATTCACAAACAAGCTGCCACGCAGAGTCAACAAAACAACCGTTTCTTTTTATTTTCCCGACCTAACTGCTTTCCTGTGGTTGCCTTACATTAATCGTAAATATGACTTGGAAGTTGACATTAAGGTGTTTACAAGTTGGAAAATCGTAATTACCATAACTCCTATATGACATGAACACAGCGTCACCACCTCCGGTAACACATTTCCTGAATGAAACCCTGGGGTTTATCAGAGCTTTGTTGCTGTAAACAGCTGCCTTCTCCTGCTGCTGGAAATTAAAGTGATGAGAGCGGTGGGAGTGAACCAAAGTTCAGTTAAGTTGTGGGCCGTAAAAAGTAATTGAATTCAGTGTTCATGTAAAAAGAAAAAGCCTCATTGTTAACAGTCTCAACATTTGAAATATTGATTCTAAAATAACGACATGTTTAGTTTGGATGGAAGTTAGAAGAATGGTTTAGTTGGTCTACAGAAACAGCTGTGGGACGGAAATCATCAACATTGGACAGAACATACAAGACATTATTGCTAATTTAAAGAACAATTAAACAAATGCTGGCCTTGTCATGTATACCACGCGTCAGTGATGAAGTGTTCCCACAATACATTTTTTATCTATCAGTCTTTTAAAGAACAGACCAACAACATAAACATTAACTTTTTTTAACATTACTGTTAAAAACATTACTGCCTCTCATACAGGATTGTCTGCCATTAAGTAATAATATATGTTCTATATACAGTATATGTATGCAATAATACAATCTATTTCTTCACCAGTCCAGAAATGAATTTCATAGTATTAGCTTGGAAACAATAATATATATAGAAAGACTACCTTAAAGGCCTATCAGTTGGTAAATTGTTGCCATATGGCAACAATGCGCAATTGTGGAAAGTACCATAAAATCTGAATCTTCTCTAAAATTATAATTTTAATAAAAAGAAGACTAAACAAATACAACTTAAACTTAGTAAAATGTATAACCCAATATTTACACAGTTAAATTTATATAATTAAAATTGTTATTTGGAATTTATGGTAATATTAACATTGTAATAAGATAGTTGCTATCTCGGGTGAAGCTGAGGAACATGGCTTACTTGGAGCAACTGCTCCTAACAATATTTCAGATTGCCATTTAATCATTTTCATTTAATAACATTCCTTTAATTTAGTCATCATCACTATGTTTTTCAATCAACATCATTCTCCTCATCACTGAGGTGTAAACATACTCTGAGAGTATCCTAGTGCAATGTAAGTCAATTACAGTCCAATAGGTTGAATGCACACAGATTACTTCCATATTCGCATATTGTTGCCATGTGGCAACAAATTAATTCTATCATTTTACAAAAAACGTATTACATCCAAACATGTTTTAATGGTGAAAATGTAAAGTTAACTTATCCCAGATAGTATTTAAATTTTTTTATTTGAAGGGTTATTTTGTCTAAACATCACACAATTGGTCAAGTTCGTGAGTCCTCAGATCACGATCCTGTCATTGCCGTGTGTCCATGGAAAAAGTAGTGCAAACTGTATTTTTTGTTCATGTGATGTGATCAAAAAGTTGTCCTATCAAAGTAAAAGACCCCTTTTCAAGATTAAACAGTAAACATTGGATTTTATATGGCTGTCTTTTAGTAAAGTTGAGATAAAGTAATTGTTGCCATATGGCAACACCATGCAATAGAGGATTAAGTACCCTGAGATAAAACAGATTCAGAAAAATCTGATACTTGTCATTGCACCACTCTGACTTAAACACCTAAATAAAGAACTAACTTTGTGATGATAAGATGATGATGATTAATTGTGTATATGGAGTCCTGGTGTGAGAAGAATGTGTTGTTCTCTTGCTTTCTCGCATGTAGGTGGTCCTGGACATGACATTTGGAGGTGGTGGTCATACCAAAGCAATACTGAATATGGTTCCTGAAGTCACAGTCCTGGCCTTAGACCGAGATCCTACAGCAATTTCTCTGGCCGAGCAGTTAGCCAAGAAACACTTGTAAGTGATTTATTGAAATATTCTAGAAGAAAGCACAAGTTAAAGCTTATGTTATAAGTTGCCTAGACAAATGTTTATACTACATCATGTTTTTGCCGTACATTTTTATAGTCACAGCTGACAGCTTGACCATTTTGAGCAGTGTTTGGTTTGTGGTCATTATTTCTTAAAACATACTGTAGGTGTGATATACTTTTGCAGTTCTCCCAGTATTTCTTACTTCTTGCCTGAGTTCGATCAAATACTGCTCACCAAGATACAGCCCCTGAGTTTTACCATCCAATCAAATCTATTCCTCCGTCTTAACTTAAAGCTTTTCTCCCCCCACGCAAAGCTGGTGGGTCTGGCATGTCATTTGTCAGAGTAAGGGCCCACGCCTGCAGTGTGAGGGAGATGCTGCCTCCCACAGAGGATCTATAAGAAATGGGGGGGTAGAGAGAAGCCCAGAGAAGTTAAGAAGTCGAGAGAGAAAAAAAAAGAAAATGAAAACATGAGAGTGAGAGAACAGGGAGACACGAGGACACAATGCCAGGGTGAGAGGGAGTGTGTGTGCATGAGCAAGGCGCGGGAGGATGAAAATGAGATGTTCCTAAGACCATGGCGTGGGAAGGAATCCTTTTACGTAGATTCTGGGGAAACCTCTCTCAGGGGAATTTGCCAGAGCAATGTGCCTGTGAGCAGGGAATGACAATTAAGAGAGAGAGAGAGAGAATGAGAACACTGTATTCTGTCAGCAGCAATATACCCCCGCTGTAAACTCTTCCACGCCTACTCGTGATGCAAGTTGAGAGAAGCTAGAGAAATCTAGCAATTAACCAATATTATTGGAAGCCTGAGTAAAAGACCCTGGCGGCCTATGCAGTGCGTCCGCACAACAAGGTTAGAGGATTTTCTGTCTCCTCTGTTCTCCCATGTCTTGAGGAAAGTATAACGTCAATGCAAACTTTTGAGTGTTAGTGTGAATCTGAATCCAGTTTTACAGAAGAAAAATAATAATTTCACCTCCTAATGTTTATTTAATAGCATTAGCTTATGAAAGTAACCCTCTGTTCCCTGAATGATATTCACCAATGTCTTTAATGGGATTTGTCTCTTGCATGTTGAGCCTTGCTGTTCTCTGCTTTTCACCATTCTTGCTGTTGCTATGACTTCCTGTGCTTGAAGCTCCACACTAGTTGTGCTCACAAATGCCAAGTCAGGCAAACATCAGATTTAAATGTGTGCATATGGGGTCACACACAGTCTGATATGATATGAAATATGATATTAACTGTTTGCGTCCACTGTGCACTTGATTTTACAACAAGTGCCATGTTGGCTGTCACACCAGGATAGTAGAATCTGAAATCTTTGATACATGAAAGTAGAATAAAACATTTAAAATGTGTCAAAAGAAGACAAAAAACGAATATGTTTAAAAAAATGTTGGTCCTAACCAAGCAGGAGTGAGTGATGTATTATCCGACCCATAGACCTAATTTTCAGTCCATATGGTAGCTGTGATAGCGGTGGCTGAGCATTAACGTTTACATGACGATCGAAGAAATACACTAATTTAAAAGTTATTTCTCTGCATCTACTTTCAACAACTTGTACAGCTGCATTGATCTCATCTACACTTGTTGCCATTGTATCTGTTTTTCATGGATGCAGCTAGATAGGTATCTATGTAGAAATATGACAATGCATTCTTAGCAGGCATTGACAGTTTTATCAGATTCCAAAACATGACAGTGGTTTATAATACTCACAGACAGGATATTACTTACATATTTTATCTTTCGTCACGCAAACAGTAATATAATGTACACATTACAAAGTAATGTAATAATGTTGCATAGCGTTGTGTTGGTCTGAATGCGGCCTTGATCCCACCTTCTAAACTCTGTTTAGCCAACTGTTCCAAAAAGGTTGTGTAAATAATTTGAACAACCTCAAGAAATCTATCGGGCTGAAGGTATTAGAGCAGATCATGGACTATGATATGCAAGCTGTAAAAATACCAGAGGAATCCAAGACAAGTGTAGCAGTCTTTGCATTGTTTAGTACAACACACAAGTCTGCCATTTCTTAATTCTGACTAATTGATGAAAAACTTCAATCAATCAATCGCTTATCATAGACAACATCCATATTTGGAAACTTTCTTCATCTGTGACGCAACATTTTCGAACTGTTAAGAAACAAGCTTTTGAATCAGGAAATACAAATGATAGAATTTAAGTGGAGAAGCAGCAAGGAAGTATTTAACAGTTATTGATGACATTTCAAGGAGATGATGGCAAGGCCACCAACGAGTTAACAGCCATTTACTTAAAAATTCACAAATTTCCTGTAGCTTTAATAGTACATAAATAAGTCACAGGGATATTTTTTTTATAATCTTCCTTAGGTCAACTTAGGAAGCACAAATGGAAATGTTGAACAAAACGCATTTATAAAGACGAGCCTGTGTGTGTCGGCCGTGTGTTTGTAGCCTCTTACTTTTTTTTTTTCTTCACTGGACTGTAGATATTTTCATCACTGCTCCCCTGCTGAAAGCAATCAATCAGCATCTTGTCTTAGGTTTTAGTGACGCAGGAACTGAGCAGGTCAACACAAGGGAATATTTCAGGCTTGATTTGTGAAGAGGCAGAATTGTGCTGAACGAGCATGCGCTCAAACTGATACTGCTGTCAAGGTTCTTGATGTCCTCACTGAATGTACTCTTATTCCAGATATTAAGTGAGGGGACGGTTTGTGAGGAAATAAAGTGTAGCCAAATATTATGTTTTATGCAAAGTGAACAATGTCTTAATTGTAGCTTGATGGTTCTTGATTGACCTTGCAAATAGCAGTTTGACAAAAATAAAACAATCTTAACACAAGGTTGTCTACTAGAAGTTTTTCAGAAGCAGTGGTTGAAAGAAAATTTCCAGTGAGTGACCTTGTGCTTAGACATTTTTGTCAAAATATCTTCATCACTCAAACCGTAAATTGGTACTTTCCATTATATTCTATTATAACCTATTTGGCCCACATGTTTAAATACAATTTAAAACTGGTTTGATTAGATTTTGAATAACACGTGTAGATATCCTAATAAAATATAAAAGATTACTATTTTGGAGAATGGGGAAATGTTGTAATTGAGTAGCTGTTGTAAAACCTTGTAATTTTGTAGGTTTTAAATCTGTTTAATCTTTTTGGCAGGTTCAAAGGAGCCTGTAGTCTCAAAAGGACAGTTGTGGGAAATGTTGTGCACCTTCTGACTCTGTACATTTCTAGCCACCTCTGTGAATTGAAGAATAGACAGTATCTGTTTTTGCACTGATAAATATGCAGAACTAGAGCTCATAAGAGCATTTGTTGAAAAAGAACACTTCTAAAGAGATAGAATGATATAGTTGAATAATATCATATAGTTGTACACTCTATGCAAGGGTGGACCAACGACCGTCAGACTGACATTGCCATCGCCGCTAGCATGGCTAAAAAACGTACTGAGAGTTCAAATGTCAGTTGGACTTTATTTAAACCTTTATTTTACCTGGCATGTAGTTTCTTTGCGAAAAGAGAATGGGGAAAGTGCAAATGGGAATGCTCTAACAATTTTTTCTTTTACTTTTTGGAGTTGAGATTGAGGTAAATTGGTTTCATTTAATGTCTTGACTTACACCTGTATTATCAGCACAGGCTCATAATCTTTGTCGCTGGCATGTCACATATCCTGTGATTCAATCTGCAAAGCTTTGGATTGTCTCTGTGTGAGCTTTGGGAAACTCCATGATGTCAATGTTGTGGAGTGCTACGACTATAAATAGCTCAGATCTCTTAAGCAATTATGAGCCCACACTTGGACCTCAGCACATACACCACTGAAACTTGTCCTCTTTAATAATATAAGACCTTACATAAGGCATTTATATCTCCAACTCTGTGTCTAAGCCACATAAAGAAGTTAATACTTTAGAAATGTTATGTAACTGTTTTGCATATTTTTAAATCCTTCAGTGGCTTAAAAACATGTAAAAGAAGTTGCAGTGTGTAGTGGAAGGTATGCTCACACCTGCGGGTGGGCGGACACACAGACTTCAGAATTTTCATTTCCAATAATAAAAAGTTAAAGTAATTTGTGTAAAACATTCCAATGTAATTGAAATGCATTAAATTGCAAGCCTTTGGTTAGCATGATAGAGCTTTCAGTATTCTACAGCAGCTAGGTATTACAAGACATTGACTGCAGGACTTTAAAGAAAAAGAAATGATAGACTTAAAATTATTGAAATGATTCAGACAAATACAATAAAATGAGTCTCTTGTTTATTAGAATGTTAAGTTGTATCAGTCCACTCAGTTTTACCTTTTCACACACATTAACTGGGCAGAGTTGAGAATAAGTAACATTAACTCCTGCCATAGCTGTCTTTAAATAAAGCTCCTGAGGTCCCGCTGAGTCTGAAGCTAAACTTTTGCCTAAATCGCTGCTCTCAACCCTCCTTTGCCCTCTCTATTTAGTTAGTATGCTGGCTGGCACAAAAAAGCTCAGAAAACTCACTGTATGCTACCTTTGCAACACCATACTGCAGACACAGTTAGCAACTAGCTTTGAGGCAACAACAAAATCATCATCAGCACAACACTGCTTGACCTCCAGTTGTTTGAGAAATTGTCTTCAACTAGAGTCCAGAATGGCTAAATTTTATAAAACCAATGAGATAATAAGTTTTGTACACTCTCACCAAAACAACAGTTTATATTCCAACTTTGAATAAAAATTTAGAAATTGGAGATGGTTGGTAAAGTGCAACTGAGGAGGCAGTAACAGAAAGGGATTGCGCAGGTGATGGGAGAGAACAACAAAGCCTTTACTATAGATTTTTCAACAAATCAATCACTGTGCAGGCTAGTGAATAACAACAGCATAGCAAAGGAAGGCCCTGGCAGCGTGGGTGAGATGCTCCCTTGCCATTTAGTCTTCAGTGGGTTTTGAAATAAGAGGACTTACCAATTTGTGTTCTTTCCTTGAATGCCCCTAGTTAATCTTGAAAAAGGTGGAGTCATTGTTGTGTGCATAAAAAGGGCTAGATTCAAATTTAGTAAAATATCTTAGAAGGGTATGGTATCAATACCTTTATTTCATCAATCTCTATTTTTATATCGATGCTGCTCATTGGAATCGATACAGTACTCTTATTGGTGCTCTTTTGTTTTCTTAGGTTTTCTTTCTAAAATAAATATATGTTCTAAATGCAGTGCAATTTTTTCACTTCAAGCAATAATGGGTTCTGCTGTACTACAAATAAACTGAACTTAAATAAAACTATAGGAAGCAACAGAGCAACAGCTAATTGGAAGCTAATGACATAAGGGCCAATAATGACTGCACACTAGTCTTTGACTGTGCTTGCTGCTTAACGTATTTGTTTATTGTGTTATGTTTGATATTTTTTATTTTTTTTATAGAAGAAAAATTTTCGGTTAAAATTACCAAAATGGACTGCCAAGTTTTATATACACTTAAAAATGTGTCATCATTAATGAATGGCTAGACATATTATTATTTATGCTTATTATATTAATTATGAATGCGTATTTTGACAGAAAACTGAAAATGCATGACGTTAAATTATTAAATGACTGAAATGAATCACTTAGGATACCAATAGTAGCAGAGCCACCAAGGCTCAAGTAGGATTTTCTAAGACATGTGGCTCCAGAAAAAATGTTTTTGTCCCAGAGTCATATCAGCAGTCACATATCCGTCATCAGTCAGTTCCCTTTTTGGTAGGTCCCATATTGAGGTCTTAAAACACATTACTTCACATTTTAAAACCATTCAAAAATACAAGTTAACCTCGTACTGATGATACATTGTACTGAGTGCTGGTTAACGAGGGTGTAGTCAACTTGAGCTGGTTAGCTTTTTCCTTTGTCTGCGATGTAAAAAATGTGTTGTTTGTCATTTGGAAATGACAACCAGATAATTTTGGTCACCTTTATATGAAGAGGAATAACTTCATTAGAAATCTATTTTCATATCTGACAACCAGATGGGTGGAGAAGGCTGCAGAAGACCATTTGCTCCTAATGTATAGATGCTAACTCCTGTTGCTCTCTTCTGCCATCATCTTTGTTCACACGATGTTAAAAGGTCACATGAAAAATTCATGAATGTGGCTGGAGGATCTCACCACTCGTGCATGAGGAAGTCACTGAGTACACAGGGTCTTGCTCTGTCAGTGACAAGGAAGGATCTCAGTGGGCTAGCTAAAACAGTTAGCTGGCTTCCAAGAAAAGGCTTAATTCAGTTTTAAAAGGTTGACTGTAAAGCTACTCAAGCTATTGTGGGTTTCCATTGAATTGTATATTTCACATATATCTCTGCTTAGAATAACCTTGATGTGCCTGATGTTGAGGGTGGGTGTTTGTCTACAATGCATGTAGACAAACACATAAAATATGGAAACCAGTCAATATTTCCTATGAATTGAATTGGGGACTTGACAATGACGGGACTGGGATAAAGAATAATAATAAATATAGTATTCACATTAATAATAAAGTTTAGCTAATAAATTAACAACAACTTTTCTTTTTACAGAAACAAAAGGTGCAGAGGACATTTCCTTAAATTTCGTTGAATAACCCCTGCAGCAATAAAAAATGTTTTGTCGTCTTTATGCTGATGACACAGTTATCTACTAGACCCAAGCATTAATGTGATTAAGTGTACACTGGCTCAGACTAGTAGATTAAAGCTTTATTTATAAGTAAATCATGTAACTATTAATATAGAAAATAAAACTAACAACAACAAAATAAATCTAATGCAGCAACTCGATGCAGTTATACTTTAAAAATAATTTCCACTTGTCTGCTAAATTGATCTCTTCCCATCACAGAACTTATTGACCCAATTGGTAAACTTAACCACTCTGTATTATCAATTCCCTACTCCCATTATTTTAACAAGGAATAATTCTCAAGACTTGAGCATGTTACCAGAGCAATCACTCCGGATCTCAACCCTTTATCATCTTGGAAAATGAATTAGGGTTTATGATTTTTTTTTTCCGTAAAATATTCAACAAAATGTAATGCAATATTATAAACAAGTCCTCCTCTCCACTTTAGTATTGACAAAAAAATTTAACACAAAAAAAACCACGATGAAGGCATCAAGCCTGCACTCACACACACTGAAGTGCTGTATTTCTCCCTTATTCTCTTTTTATTATTAGTTTCACACGTCGTTCTCCCCTCCTGAAAGGAATGTTGTCAATGAGCTGAATGAGTGTGACATGTTACTGTGCTTTTGAAAACACTGGATGTCAGCAAAATAATGTAGCATTTGTTTTCCAATTCCATCTTTATAAAGCCAAGATCGTGACAGCAGTTGTGCCATATGCACTGATACACCAACATCTAATTTAGCTATTCTTTTCCCTAATCCTTTCTGAAGTGGTCGTGTGAAACCATTGCTTGGCCGATTCAGTGGGCTTGAAGCCCTGCTGTCTAACATGAACATTAAGCCAGGCAGCATTGATGCTGTCTTGTTGGATGCTGGCTGCTCCTCCATGCAGATGGATCAGGCGGAGAGAGGCTTCTCCATCAGCAAGGATGGGCCCTTGGATATGAGAATGGATGGACAGAGGTAAGAGATTTGCAACATACAGTAGGTCTAGAATGCTGATGGATCTCAGTTTGATTAATAATGCTGCATTAACAAAACTAGACTTCATTTTCTTATAAATCATTTTGGGAGATGCTGGATATTCATTAGTTCTTTGAAATTACTGTAAAATGTTCTGCTAGTACATATCTTGGTCACATTCTTTAATAACCAAATATAATTGATTCTCATCAAACAATTTAGTTTTATGTGTATATGTAAATAAATCAGCCAATATGTCAGTATCAGATTTTTTTCCCAATTATCTTTCAGTGTCGGCCTTCAAAATCCAGCATCATTCTAAGCTATACTACTAACTATACAGATGTTCAGTTTCTAATTTTCATTTGTATGTATATAGGTGTATGTCTGTACAGTATATGTATATGTGTGTGTGTTTGTGTATGTATATATATATATATATACACACATACATACACACACACACACGTGGACAAAATTGTTTGTACCCTTCCGTTAAAGAAAAAAAACCCACAAGGCTCACTGAAATAACTTGAAACGTAGTGACTGTGCTGTTTGGTATCATGGTGTGTACCACACTGAACATGGACCACAGAAAGCTAAGGAGAAAGGTGCCTCAAGAGATCAGAAAGAAAATTATAAAGCATGTTAAAGGTAAAGGCCATAAGACCATCTCCAAGCAGCTTGATGTTCCTGTGACTACAGTTGCACATATTATTCAGAAGTTTAAGGTCCAAGGGACTGTAGCCAACCTCCCTGGACGTGGCTGCAAGAGGAAAATTGATGACAAATTGAAGAGAAGGATAATACGAATGGCAACCAAAGAGCTCAGAACAACTCCCAAAGAGATCAGAGGTAAACTCCAAGCTCAAGGTACATCAGTGTCAGATCGCACCATCCGTCGCTGTTTAAGCCAAAGTGGACTTAATTAAAGACGACCAAGGAGGACACCACTGTTAGAATCAAATCATAAAAAAGCAAGACTGGAATTTGCCAAAATGCATATTGACAAGCCACAAAGCTTCTGGGACAATGTCCTTGGAACAGATGAGACAAAACTGAAGCTTTAGCATCTTATATATGATATTGATAAAAACTACAGGACATAGTATTTATATAAACTATACTTCTGCATGGATTTGTGTTATATTTAACCCATATTCCACACTTCTCTCCCATGGGGGAAGATGGAGAGGATCATGGATTACACAAACTCAAATAACTCAATAGCCCTGTTGCAGTGTTTCACTTGATTTTTATTAAATATATTATTTTCATTATTTGGTTTATTTATTATTAAGCTCATCTAAAGACAACATTTACTTTGTTATTTATTTTTCACTTGTTGTGTAATGGCTGTTTGCACTTTTTTTTTAACTTTGTGTGATTTTAAATAAAAGCTTGTAAAACTTATAGAAGGTTGGTTCTGCTTTCATTGGCTTTGCTGTACCTTCTCCCTTCTGGGATTTTGGGAAATTTACTGTAAACTGCAGCTGAGCAGCTGATGTTGTTGCTCCGGTGCAGATGCCTAAACACCAAGAGCAGCCCAACCCACAACATTGGGCAAAATAAGATGGATCTCTCATAAGCATTTGAAGAAAGCTATACCCTTTTTTCTTTTCTTTTTACAGTTTGGAAAGCTTTACATGGTTGGTACAGTCAGATGTTGCTCATAAATTTAATCTAATAACAGATACTCACACATTTGTAAGCACGTCCTAGAACTTTACTAATAAGCCAGAAACTTTAGCGAAGCAAGAAAAACAGGATAATGGCCGAGCTGCATCATAAGAGTCGCTACTTGCTGATCTTTCAGTTGTGCTGAGAACAGCAG
>JAVQJL010014587.1:0-28139 GCA_036024295.1 Nannoperca obscura
GCTTGGTTTCTCCCGATAAATCATCAGTTACAGCCAAGGTCGCTAATAGATGGGCCGCAGAGCTTTGACAGAGCATTTCTATTTTAACCTGTACAGCTTTCTTGATTTAGTGGCTCAGGAAACTCACAGACCAATTGCATGTGTTGTTAATTATCTCACGGGATGCTACTCAAATCAAATCTGTGCATTCTGATAAGCATTTTGACTCAGTCAGTAAGTAAGATACACACACACAAACACAGGGAAGAAACAACAGTCGGAGAAATAAGTGAATCAGAGAAAAGTTATTTCACATGTTCTGCTCCAAAAAGAGACAAGTAGACATGGTGAACAGAGCTTTTATTTAGGAATAGACAGATTCTTCCCACAGGCAGTTCAAAACCAGTATGTTTCATGTTCCCAGACCAATTATCAAAAGCGGAAGCAAAAAACCCCAAATATAATGATTCTAAAATGACAGTATCAGTCAGATTTGACTGTGTAAATTCTAAGTCAGGGACAACCTAACTTATTTCATGTAAGAGATTCTGACTCTGATTCAGATTCTGGCATTTAAACATTTAAACTCTTCTTTATCAGTGAATGAAAAACTTCAGTTTTAAAGCAGGCTTATCTAACGTCCAGCATGCATCTGTGGAATCAAACATTGCATGCTCCTTGTTGGTAAAACGGCATCCTTTGCCACCTGAAGCCATCTTTTTTCATAATTAATTAAGAATTATTAACAACAAACCTGGAACAAACTACAATAATATGCAGTTGAAATAAGCACATGAAATACTAAAGGTGACTAAACCAATATAAATTTTTGTCAAAAGAAGGAAAAATATTTACAAATTGTAAATTTGGTGACAAAATAGCATTTAACCTTGCATCTACAATTGACAAACTTCTGAACCTCAATGAGTCACACCAAATATATGTAGAGGGATAGATAAAGCTCCAGGGTTTTGGATGTACTGTCCCTTTAAGTATAGAACACACTGAGCTAGTGATTACGCCTTGTTTCACATAATGTTAAGTGAGGTGTAACACTGTGGCTGACAGAATGTTTGACACTAATTATTTACTTCCTTACCTGCTGTTCAGATTTTGATTACCCAGAATAACCTGCAATATTGCACCTCTGTCTCACGACCTTGGCAGAGATCCATACACTAAATTGCATTAGGTGCCGTCATTGGTTTCTGCAGTCGTAGCGGCGCTTCAGTCCGTGACATACAGTATTTCAACATTTAGTCAATATAACTTTCAACACCCTGTGTTGTTAAGCCATTAAACTTTTTACAGTAGCATGCAGCTCACCTCTGCTTTTCTTTATCGTCCTTTTGGTTTCATCATTATTCACTTGATAAACGGCTGTTATTAGTCAGGAAACCCTATGCAGGCCTGGATTAGCTCTAGAGGCTTCCATTATCCTTCGATTCAACCACCTTGATTACTTTCAATTGGCATGAACACCTCATTTTCTAGCATAATCTAATTCAATATCATCTCATTTAGGGCCTGATAGAATGAGACCCGAGGTAATTTGCTCAGTTCGGTATTGCACTGGGATTAAATGTTTGTCTTGCAAAGTAATGATGATGTGTTGAAAATGTGAGCTTCTATTAATTTCATGTCTGTGCTCAGAGAGGGAATCCGGCAGGTTTGTACAGGTTGCATGCCGTGGTGCTCTAGACACAGACATACCTAACATGACCTGGTAGGAGTCAATGACTCATTTCACCTCAGGCAGCTTTGCACATTGTGACAAGGACTCAAAGAATGTAAACAAGTTTTCAGTCTCTGCAAATCTGGCCTATTATCTAAGGACTGCTTCGGAAAAGATTTGCCTTGTAGACAAGTGTTTGTTTCTTGACAGAAAAGAGCACAAAGCAAAAACACTTTGTGGAGGAGGAGAATCTGATTTGATGTCAGATTAAGCAGCAGTGAAGAGATGTTTAAATTTTCAACCTTGGAATAACTTTTAAATTATATTTCCACCTTGGTTTAGTTTGACGTGTTTGCTCCCTCTGCCTGACATTGGGAGAACAAACAATGTAACAATGCAGAAAACAATTCTTGATCCCATTTATTCCAGCTCCCAGTGCTACCTTTCAGGCATTAAGAGAAAGTGATCGTTGTCTTGTTCACGGGAGACAAGACGGGTGACTATCTGTCAGCACCATCTAATGCCTTTCATTCTCCAGGTGTCCAGTGATCGTAGTCAGACTCATGTCCCCAGAGGTCAATCAGTCACCCAGACAGCTGCTCCAAACACAGCTCAGATCTCAGGCCAAAAGACTGCTGTGTCCACAAGCCAGCCAAATCACTTAACTGATTACACTGATTTAGCTGTTTTAGAAAGGGGCTGAGTAGATTTGAAGAGGTGATATAAGATTGTCTTTACCACTACTGGAATGTCATCATTACAAAGTGAATTACTCAAAGCTGATATCTAGTCATGTATCCACCGTCTTCCTTTTCTTCATTTTGAGATTGTAGACATGTTGGTCGCATGGTTTTTTGCACCAAAAATTGGTATTACCCCACCACCACTACCACCCCCTCACGTAGACAATGGAGCATTTCTACATTGGACGGGCTTGGAACTCTTTGTGGTAAAATGATCAGTATGAAAAAATAACCACTGCATCAGAGGAAAAAGAAGTAGAAGGCACAAGTTAACTACGACTTCCAAGGTGCATTTAGGAAAGTATCATCCAATCACTTATGCTAAAAATCTTAAGATTATGGTTTAAGAAATTTGATAACACAATCTGCAGCTTAAATAAATGTACTTTCAGATTCTGGATGAATTCCGCAATTATGACTCTGTGTCTTGTTCTCAAATTCAACGACGAACGGATTTGTCTTTGCTACTGCTCGGATTTGCATCTCTGGCTGGTTTCTTTTAGGCAACGGCAGCTGAGGCTCATGGGTACTGGAGTATTTACATCTATCCACCATGCCAAAATGACGGACAGAACAGGATTTCCTGAAACAGAAATATTTCAAACTGCTGGTCATAACATAAACCTATATCAGTTACATTATTTGGGAGATGCTTGTGTTCCTGAGTAAGGTAATATATGATATAATGAATATTTTTTACTGACTAAAATTTAAATGAGAATACAGAATGGGGTTAAACACTGCCGGAACCAGTGGCTCTTCAAACTATACAACTCTATAACTTTTCATCTAGTTAATTTAACACATCAAACTAATAACATCAGCCTCAGTTGCACTTTGGGTTTAGTGATAATTTACACATTAGCATGCCAACATGCTAAACTGAACAAGGCAAACATTATACCTTATAATCATCGACGTGTTAGCATGCTAATGGTAGCATTTAGCTCAAAGCACCACTGTGCCAAAGTACAGCCTCAGAGCTGCTAGCATGGCTGTAGACGAAATATAAAGAGTAAATTCACACCTTGGAGCTCACTTAAACAGCTTCCACGAGAAGTGCCTTGCTCCGGGGCACCTCGCCAGCCATTACTGAGGGATATAGGATGGAGTTACTAATTCACTCTCCCTGCTGAGATTTTCTCAGCTTGTCTTAGGATTCAAATCTTCTCCAACTCTTCTCTCTCTCTCTCTCTCTCTCTCTCTCTCTCTCTCTCTCTCTCTCTCTCTCTCTCTCTCTCTCCACATTTACTTTCTGGTCTGCATGTACTCCCAGAGTGATCACTATGAAGGATTACCCTCCCCAGATGTAATCCAATCAAAAAAAAAAGCAGGAACTGATTTCTTATCTTTCTAAGATGCTGCATTTCCCCTCATCTCTGAGAACACACAGCCAGCATTACAGTCATTTGATTACCCTGAGTAAAAATGGATACAGAACAGCAGCAGTTTCGGCCTCCAGAGGCCTGACTTGCACATTGAAATCCAATTGAAGGCTGTACCTTATGTATTTGTTTAAGATTTGGAAATAATTAACTGGGGTAAAAGCTGTTATGGCTGCACAATGGGATTATGCGAGGCATCTAGGGTTTTTTGAGTTGAAGACAATTTAGGCCTGAAAGCACCTTTTTCCTGCCACTTATCTTTTAATACACAATTATGAAAAAGCATCTGTATACAAAAATGTTTTAGATTCAGTGGCCATATGGCCCTTAGATGTTTTTATGTATGTGCACTGCATGTGTGTATCTGCACACTAAATCAGTCTCACACACACACAGTACTTAAGCCCGGGGCATCGGCAGTCTAACAGATGTTGGTCATGGAGGACAGCTGATCCTGTGAACTGACTGTCCTCGCAAACATGTGTTTCTCTGGCTTCCATATGGATAAAACACATGTAGCCCATGTAGCTATCACCCTGACCAATGTCTAAGGACAGTGGAATGGATATGAGCCCAATTCTGAATTTCGCATCTGAAACATTTTTGGAACTTGCGCCCTTGATACCTTTCTGTTTTCTGCTTGTGATAAATTGATTCTGAGTGGGTGTAACATGAGAGGATGAGTGTTTAAGCAAATCCACCGCCCTGCATTTGACCTATAAACCACTGTAGTTTTTAATGGCGTCTGTCTCACTGCACCGCCTGGCAGACATCCCTTTGCTATAAGCTTTCTGCTGAAGTGTCCTGAACAACGCTCGCTGTAATTGCTAAAAGGTAATTGCGTTGGCAGGTTACGGCAAGGCTTTAGCTCCCATGAGCCGCACCCTGATCCCTGCATAAGGATGTGATTAAGCGCCATCTCCTGTCATTAACTGTGAGGGCTTTTGGCAAGTGGGCTGCTCCAAGTGAGTAATTGTCATATTAGACCCATTGCTTGGTCAGATCGAGTATTGGAATCAAGTTCCTGGTCTGAAGTGGCTGCTGGCATGCCTTAAGTACATAGCAGAATTGACCAAATTGTTAGCTCTTGCTCCTGCAGTGATATGTGACAGCAGAGCTGCCATCTAATGTCCAATTTGCCAGTCTGCTAATATAACCATACACACCATCCGTGAGGGAAAATAATATTTTTTCCCGTGAATGGTCTATAGCTCAAGGGCCAAACATCTTTTAGAGTGACATCCAGCTTCCATGCTACTTTATGAAGTATAACATTAAAGCCACAGGAATGAATCATTTGCTCTTCTGTGTGAGACAGAAACTGCCAAAAGCTAGGCCAGGCAGAGGCTCAAAACTAATAAAGCAAAACCCACATTTACAGACCTGCAGAGAACCTGTTTGTGTTGTATATCACACTGTAAATGTAGTACAGATCGCTGTAAAGGGCTCTATCCCTCTGCTTGTGCTGGCAGAAGCAGGGCATTGATCTTCCTTGCCTTCGCAGTGCTGTGATGCCTCTGCAGACAGATGGGAAGGGGAGGGATGGGGGGGCGAATAGCCTTTCATTGGAGCATGCTCAGAAATGCATATGCTCAGTGGCCTCTTGATGGTACTTCAGAGACGAGCCCAGTTTTGCTTAGATCGCTTAAGGATGGACTCATCGGGGCATTTATCATCACTTTGTAACGGAGTGATGAAGGCCAAAACAAGCTTCTTCTTCTTTACAAGGAGGTCAGGGAGAGGGTAAAGAACAGAGCAGAAAATTGAGTGAGCTTGAGCTATAAAACAAAAAAAAGACAAGTATTGTGTTTACCATGACAGATTTAACACATCATGCAAATAATTTCCTTGAGTGGTTTTAATGGGGCTCCAGTCAGATGTGCAGATGAATAGACAGTGGTGTTTCATGTCCCCGATGCCATTCTGAGGTTCTCCTTTTAGAGGGATTTTCTGTGGAGCAGGGATAATGGAGCATCAGTGGGGAACCCAAGGAGGAAGGATTTAGATGTGTTTGAATTGACTCAGACATTTTGTTAAGTGTCATTGTGCATGGCCCCCCCTTCATTCATAACCACTCTCCCGTCTCTTTCACGAGGGGTTATGGCTGGGATATGTGTGTTTGTGTGTGTGTGTGCATTGTACATGTACTTGGTGGTGGAGAAGGTACGTGCATGTGTGTGTGTTTGTGGTTTTGGGAGTGGACAGGGCCCAGACCAAAACAAAGGCCCGGCTATTGTAAGCCCCAGTCAGGTCTGTATTGTGTGTGCCGAGTGAATCATGACAGCATTTACACACATAACACACACACACACACACATAAAAACAAGTCCAGCTGGGATATGGAAGCAGAAGTGACATTGGCCTTCGCGTTAGACTGGAGTGGGCTGGGTCAGCTGGAGGTAGACGATGCTATTGTGTGGGATGGAAAGATGAAGCAACGCAGGGACAGAGGGAGGAGGGTGGAGAGGTAAATCAGTTACAGCTGCTGCATTTCACTATACTTAACCCCAACAGGCCTGTTCAAGGGGAGCGTATGGTTTACAGATCCTTAACATCTGTATGTTGCAGCGTGCGTGAGGAGAAAATGGTTACTAATGCCATCAAGGTCTCATTTACATCCCGTGCCGCGTCCATGCTGGGCTCAAAACTGGATGCTTCACAGCCTCTCTCTGCTATAGTGTTTAAAATGCTCAGAGCACAATGTAACAAATGATTGCCCTCGCTTGTTACGCTGCATCATGCTCTCTCTCTCTCTCTCTCTCTCTCTCTCTCTCTCGTTCTCTCTCCTTGTCTTTGTTTCTCTGTTTAATCTTTCATTTCACACAGGAAAAAAAACAATATTCAGTGATTTTATACCTCTTCATCTTTAAGGAGTTTAGGACACATGTTAGGCTGTGCACGGACTGGAGGTCATGTTAAACATTAGAAACCACAAAAATATATAAATAGCAGCAGAAACATCTGAAACTGCATTACAATAACACACACAAGGACACTTTATTTACACAGCACTTTTCTAAACCAAATAATTATTTTGTATAAGCAAAGGAGAAGAAGAACAAACAGAAAAAGATCAATAAAAAAAAAAATGCCTATGCGACTAGATAGGTCTTGAGATGACACTCAACAGTTTGTTGAACTGACCCCCAGAGGGAGACTGTTACATAATCCAGAAGCCAGGATAGCAAAAAGTTTGGTCACCAAACATATAGAGCTCCAGAGGGTCTGAAAGTTAAAAACAAATGGGCGTGTGGTTTTAAGTGCTTTTTGTATGTTTAATTGTTTTTGTTACATCAGCCTGCCTCATATTGGTGATAAAAAAATATCAATTATGAATTATTATTGTCAGTGATGGAGAGAAAGTAATTTGTGACTTTGTGTTTTGAATAAGTTTAGAACCAGAAAAAGAGAAATGGGAGCAGTATATAAAAAATGATCTAGAGGAAGTGTTTTAAACACAGCTTTAAAAATGTTGGTTCAGTTCCAAATAAACACAAAGTGCACCTGTAGTAACCAGAAACTCATAGCGCCGGTATCTAACATCCGCACTACGTCCATGTTAACATGTCAACAATGGTCACGCTATTGTTATTGAAGGTCATGGAGGCTATCGAGGACGCAGCGAACATCCTTTAAGTGTTTATAGTTGCTGGAGTGAGGAGATATAAATGAGTGGACCTGGGCTCTTCTGTGACTCACTTGGGGAAGATGAGCATTTATGAATAGCAGCTCAGCTGAACAGCACAAGCATAAGTTCAGTCCAGCATGGCTCTATGGAGTTGGTCAGCCTCCGTGAGCTCCAGGAAACAGATGCGGCCTGATAAGAGAAGAGGATGTCATATTGTGCGTGTGGGTTTTGTGTAACTGTGTGCTTTCCTATTGTAAATATGGTGTGTGTTCTCACACATCCAGCTGCTTCCCTGTTCCATTCGACTCTGGGACAATTGGCTCAGGGCGACGTGATCAGCGGACCGTTCTCAGAGAGACCACAGGCCACTGCGACCGACGTCTCTGCCCCCTTCACAGCAGAAAAACAGAGGTAAATCACAGATGTTTATTCCATCATCTCAGGCAATCTCCCAGGGGCCTTGCTCACTGTTAACCTGAACTGTGCCATGCTGTACCAAGTAAGGCGCCCTCCAACTGCCTCTGAAGTATGGAGTGCAAATGGGAGGGATGTGAGTGCTGCTGCAATCTGGCACTCTTATGTGAGCAGAAATGGAAAAGAGAAGTAAATCACAGCTGTTTATCTGCATCTCTCAGACACTGTTTGTATGGGTCGTTGGAAAGAGATATGCCTGTGTGTGTGTGTGTGTGCATAGTCACCAGCGTTCACACACACTCGCCTGTGATTGTTTGCAAGTGCAGACTTGAGAGGGTATGAGTCACCACGGTGTTATTACACATTTCTGGGACTATTATAAGAAACAGAGCAGCACACACAGTACAACAGAGCATATGTGGGCCCACACCCACACCAGCACATGTCTGAACATTCATATTAAGACATAATGTTGACACACTGTGGCATTTAGTAATAACAAAGGCTCACTTATTGCAGAGGAGGGCAATGACTCCCATGAGGATCACATTTGGCTTTTTTTTTTTTCATTCAACACAAACAGACACACACACACACACACACACACACAAACACACACAGATAATCACACTCCTTAGACACAGAGCAAGACAGTGTGCAGTATATAATTTTCATTCCATGCTGCATACATGATCTCAACCTTTATCAGGCTTATAAAAAGGTGACCTTTATATGAAATAAGCACGGATCCTCCCTTACATGAAGTTAATTCCAGGCTACATGACGCAGGTGTTTGCATGGAATATCAATGCTGCTATATTATTCTCATTTTTTTACAGGCTGCAACTTTCCCTCTGAGCGAGGAAACTTTCCCCTTGGTGATACGGACTTGGTGAAAGATATACCTGTGTAAAATTCATGAATTCATAACTTTTGAGGGTATATTTCACTACTGATCTATTGGGCCGTGATAAGAATTCAAAGGTGAATGGAGCTGGAGGACATCTTCAAAGTGGTCGAGGACATCACAGGAAAGCCAATGAGGCACGTTGCCCTCCTCCAACATCCTCGGAATACATTCCATGCGCCTCTCCGCAATGTGATGCACTGTCAGAGAAAATCGGATGCCATTGCAGTCCGCTGCCATTAACTTGATTTACTCTGGGGTTTCAGTCAAACTCTGACAAAAAAAAGTTGTTGCGTCTGCAAGTTTCATCGGAATTTGTTAAACCATGCAGAGACACGTGGAGAAAAAGGATGCACTCACGCTGAAGGACACTATTAATCAAAGAAGGGGTGCATCTAGTTGAGTTCCCACTGTAGATACATACTGAAGCTACAATGTTTTGTTGAACATGGGCTCAGCAGCTTCCGCTATCCCCAGCTTGATTATCAAAGCTAACAGCCTTTAGCATGTGTCAGTCGAGACGGATAACCCCTGGTAGATACAAGAGGACAAGGAGGGAATCAAAGGAAGTCGGCTCTGCTGGAGTTGACAGTGGTCAGCTTCTGGAGGTGATAAAGCCTTTTGAACCTGAAAGCCCCCCTTTGTGTCCCCCTCTGCCCCCCCTCCAGCCTGGTCATAGAGGGGTCTACTTTGATTTAGGCCCCTAGAGAGCAGAGACAGCTCTCTTCATCTCAGCTGGAGAGAGAGAGGCAAAGAGAGACAGAGAGCAAGAGAGAGAGTGAAATAGCCCAGATCTATGAGATATTGGTCCATCAGTGGTGGGCACTCCACTGCAGGCCAGATCACCATGTTTGACCTCAGACACTTGACTTGGAATGCAGGAAAAAACAGATAAGTGCATCTGTGAAGGCCCACAGCGTCTTATGACAACAGCAGTACGGGTGGCAAATCCCTGTCTTTCTCTTAAAACATCAAGAATATGCATGTTTCCCTATCAGCTCAAATACTGACTAAACCGCAGGTCAAATCGCTTTGTAAGCTGGTTCAACTTCATAATAATGCCTGCTTTCAAACTGACCAAAGTCATAGTTCATAGTGTCATTCAGAGCCGGCCATCTACACCTCATTTCATTTTATGACTCAGACTTTTGGATACACTCAAAACCACAACAGGGAAAATATGTTTCATGATTGGAAAAGTGTCATCCGGGAGGAGAGGCTCCCTAAGAGACGTGCAGAGTAAGGTTATGGAACAAAAGACTTCCCTGCTTGAATGTTATTGTGGTTCATGTCATCACTGCCTGGCAAGCACTCTGTCTGCCTCGGCAGTCATGGAAGATGAACCCTTTCTGGACAAAAAAGAGTTAGGAAACACATTGAATGTTGATGTATAAAGAGTAGGAAGTTACCCATGTTTGAATTGTGCCTGTTGCCTCAGCTAAAAACGAGACAAAATGTGACAAAGTGTGTTTGAAGTCTATACTCAAAATAAAATGCAACAGGGAGCCAGGATTTTATGGTGAGATGGGAAAGGTGAAAGGTTGCAGGGGCGGCCAGGTGAACCCTACCTGCAGGGCAGCTATCAGCCAGAGGGATTGAGCGCCACAGCTCAGTTTGCTCAATTCACCATGCACACAAATCCAGTCTGTCCACCCGTTGCAAATGTGCATGCATGCGTGGAAACACAAATACATCTTCTACATATAAGAGCATCTATAATTGCATCTCTACTTGAGAACAATGAAAAAAATAACTTCAGGCCTGAGCTAGCTGACATCGCTGCAAAGTCAAAGGATATTTAAGTAAATTGAGCTACGACTGGTTGAGCATGTTTGTCTTTCAATCCAGCTCTGTTTTCAAAAGCACCGGTCTCACTCTTTATTTTAAACTCCTTTGAGAGGCACAACCCCCGAAAGCTTGTATTGAAAGAATGTGCTGAATGCTTTGCTCTTTCTTGCAGCTTAGGGATGCTAAAATGTCCTACCTGCTAAATTAAACAAAAAGCATGCAAGACGCTGTAAAATTGATTAATCCGTCCAGTGACACTCAATATGTGGTTTCTTGTACTTGTGACCACTTGGGGAAAATGACTTGCCCTTTATTGGTAATTTCCTGCGGTCCTTTTCCTTGAATATTACACCCAAGTAGAATGATATCTTCATATTCATTATCCGTTTCTTCCTTGTTGACAATCAACCAATTGTGTGTTGTGCTTGATGAGGCCAAGCAGAGAAAACATTAATTATTCAATACTCAAATCACAAAAATAAAGATGGCAAAACCAAATTGTTTTGAACATTTCCTAAGGAAAAAAAAATGTTGGCAAGTCTCCCAAAATGCTGTTTGAAAATGCTCTTTGAAGGTAATGAGGCATGCTCGTGGCACACAGAAGCAGGGAGTGGTGCCACGGCAAAGCAGCATGTTTTCAATTGGGTTTCTTTTTTGCTTACATATCACTTTAGTAAGGCACATGTAGTACATTTATAATGAAGTGCAGGATCACGCCCTACCCCCACCCAGGGCATACATGTCTTTTAAAGAAAAAGATCTGGGGAAAATAGGCAGAGGAAAAAGAAGACACTTTGCGCCTTGGGTCCTAAACTTCAACAGAAAGACGCCTGCGACATCAAATTTTACGTGATGGTAATAACAACACCCTAACTGATTCACATTTATCCTCTAGAACAAAATGTGATATTATTTGCTCTATTAAAAAGTACAAGAGTCTCTATCCACTGCAATGAGCATGGGTGTTCTATTAAACTCGCTGTTATACTGGCCATTTTTATGGGTAATGAGATATGAGAAAATCTCTTCTTTCACAGTTAATAATACATGTGAGGTAAGGGGGGAAATAATATTTTATTGTATCACCAAAACCCTTCAGAATGTGATGAAGAAGAACGTGAAAATGCCATGGGTACTAGCCAGGTTTTGGGTTGTAAAAATGATATAGGGATCATGAACAATGTATGTGAAGAACCACAAAAAAGTTTTAAACTTCAGCTATTCAGCTATGTATTTATTGAATGTAAATGGATAGCTCTGGTCAATTTAAATTACTGTCAGAGTTGGCTAGGAGCAAAACATTTAATCACAAAATTGAAGCATGAAATAACACAAAAATCTTCATCTTCATTTAAAAAATCTTGTTTAATCTTGTTCAGAATTCTCTCATAAAAAGGTTTAGTAAGGAACATCTGGTTCTGTCTTCCTATTTAAAGAACATTTTGCCACAAAAAGGTTCAATATTAAATGAATACAAAACATAGACCCCAAATTATGCTCTACAGTGTCCATTCAGTTCAGGCTAACTGTTAGCTACCCAATTAACCCTCTAACGTTAGCCATAAACTGAAAATGATAAGCTCTATGTAACTAGGTGGGGTATGGTATATACATAGAACTCTGTAACTTTTAAAAATATATCTTATTTCAAGATAGAGGCTGGGCTAACGTGAATGCTAGTGAAGCTGGATGCTAAATGGGTTATCCCCCATTTTACGAACATTACATGTGTTACTCAGAATACATCTAATTTAAATAACTTTAACATTGCCTGTAATGTTGTGTGAGCAAAGACCTGACTCGCTTATTCAAAGGTTGACAAAACTGTTCTGTGTCCTTGTTTTTTGGATTTCCAGAAAAATGTTGACCCTCTACTACAACCATTTTTATTGTGAGAGAAGATGGAAGATTACTATTCTGTGTAAATGAGCTAGGTTAGCCTTTAACCATTTCACTTAACATGCATTTCTCAAACATTCCACAGGGAAACGATCAAATTACAAAAATGACTTATATTTTACTGCTATTTGGAGCCCTCTAGCCTATACCAACAATCTTCTTTTTTTTTTTTGGTTACATATTAAACCATTTAGTGGTGCCATATATGTAGTAAGATACAGAACCTGAAAAAGACAACATACAGAGCCATTTGTTTTAAAAGTGTAGGCAAAGTGGAAATCTCTTTTTTTTGGACAATCCACATAGAAACAATGCCCTTCAAACCCTGTTCTCTCCAAAACAGATGAAGAGGAGGAAACCAAATCCAGCTAATCTGTAATGCATTAGCAAGCATACTAACAGTATGTTACAGCCCATTAGTGGTTAACAATGATAGCAGATTTTCAGATGGCTCAGATAGCCATTACAGTAATTCGCTCCAGTCTACGTCAACTCTCCAATGACAACGACTGCTTCCGGTCCTGACATTAGATCAATAATGCAGAACCTCTTTAAAGTTCTGCCTTGTGGTTTCATTTAAAAGCGCTTCCCTTCAGACTAATGATGCAGGTTAATTGGCTTGTCATCGTTTGGGAGTTTACTGGGAAAGGAACAGGGGCAGTTTTAAAAAGGAGCGCTGCGGGGTTGTGCCATGTCCCCTCTGTGTATTGGTTCTGTAGTTTTATTGATGGGGTTTCCGTGTCTTGGCTGACCATCAAATTGCTAGACTTGTATGTATGTGTATGTGTATTTAGCTTTTCACAGGGTCAATAAGGTCAAACGGTTAAACGGAAACGGTTTGCCAAGGAAACAGCAAGAAAAGCAGCTAAGATCAAGGACTTTATGAACGTGCTTTTCACATCAGATCCATGCATGAATGAATACAAAACCAGTGCATCACTGGAACTGCTGATACCTCAACCACACACCCACACACACAAACACACCCACACATATTCAGCTGGTCTAACATATGGTCCATTATGTACACTCTGTCCATACTGGTGTCCAGTCTGGTTTCCTCCCCAAGGATTACCCCAGGGGTCGGGCCACCTCCATCGATTGCTACCGCTTATTCATCCGAGTCTGGGTGGACACTACAGGCCTGCCATTTGTTACTGGCCCTCCAACAGTATGCCATTAGAGCGTCACTGTCACACATTATCCTGAATAAGTAATGAGGAGGTAGGTAAAGCCACAACTTCCTCCCGCATTAGGATAAACGACTCTCAGGCAGGGAGGAACGAGGCACATTTCGTTAATATGCATGCGGAGAGAACAAGTGAGGGAGAGTGAAATAGGCAGAGATAGACAGAAGAAGAAAGAGAAGAAGAGAGATGAGCATTAAGGACCAGGGACAAACTAAAGTCTCCATAGAGAGAAGGACATTCAAGATCAATTGCTGAGAGAAGATGCAGACTAAGTGCTTTTGTTACGGCAAGAAAATCTGAATTAGGACTGATTGTTCCAGTACAGCCAGACCTTGAAAATGGTTGAAACACAGCAATTTCACTGATACTGCTGTTAAGAACCAGGTTATTTTATGGGATGTTTCCAACAGAAAAACATTACAAAGGAATATAGTACATTTGCTGGTCTGACCCGCCGGCCTCCAGTTTATTAGCATGTTTAACCATAAGTCAAATATTTCTGTGTCAAATCATGCAGTGTTTCTTCTACCAGGACAGAGTCAGGACCCAAAGCCACTGGCCTGCGGCTGAAGGGCTTTTAAGGCGGACATACTTCTGGATATGGACAAATTTGATCTCAGACATGCTAAACCTCTCTGACTAGTCCTTTAGACCTCTATAAACAGATATCCCATATGGAAGCAGAATCTGTAGTCAAGGACATGTTGGTATCTGTAGCGTTCTGGGTTCCGTTTGTAGGCTGTTTGTATTTTTTCGAGTAGTATCCATGTCCAATAGTCAACAACAGTCTGTGTGGAAAGCAAAAGAAAACATTGGCCAAAATGCAATCTTGAAATTTGCTATCGTGGGACAACAATTTAGGTTTTTAGCAGTCTTAGAACCCTAGAGATTAGCTTTTTATTTGATTATTTTTTTATTTTATTATCTGCATTCAAATCGTCATCGGACCATAGCCGATGGGTTCCGAATTTCTAATTGGACTTGAAACAAAGACCAGCGCACGGACGAGGAAGTCTTGGTTCTGATATCCGTCATAGATAGACGTCCCCAGAGGCGATAGCTGATGGGTTCCAAGATTGGTCCTTTACCAACCTTTCTGCTTGTACCTCCAGATCCTTGTACATATTGTCATTTTCACAATTCTTTTTTGTATGGATTAAACAAATACTAATACTTATAATAATAATAACTTTATGTACATAGCACTAAATGAGATCTAACGTGTTAATTACTGAGATTAAGTGTTACTGGTAGGCCGATTTAGTTACCTTTGGATAGAGGCAGACTAGCTATTTCTCCTTGTTTCCAGTCGGTGTGCTAAGCTAAGCTAAGCTGACTGCCCACTGGTGGTACCTTAATTTTTTGCAAGCAGATATGAGAATGGTATTAATCTTATCTAACTTTTGGCAAGTAAGCAAATAAATTAATTACCAATGTGTTTGTTAATACTGTATCCAAATGGCAGTGACTGGGGCTTCAAGCCAACACAGCATTATTATCTAATCTTGAAGCTCATCTTGTAAATGATGTCTGAGGGCCTATTATTATTTTAGTTTATATTTTGCCTAAATAAAATTGAAATTAATCAAGTTAACACTAACTTATTACTAACTAATACAAGCAGATGAAATGGGGGGTCAATAGGGGTCCACAGCTCATTTTCCCCTGGGCCCCTCTAGGTTAATCTGGCCTTGATCACCCTCAAATAAATTAGAAATGGTTTATATTCTGATCTGGTTCATCCAATCTAGAGTTATTGTTTCTTCAATCCTTATATGACATATTTTATTATTTCTTATGAGTTTTTTTCATATCCTTTAAAGTCAGTGTCACCAATATAGTTTCCAAAGTGCTATTTAATGTCTTGTCTTGAGTTTTGTTTTGTCACATATTTCACTGCATCATTTACTTCTGTGATGGACTGCTGATTAGTTAGACACATTCTCTGCAAAGTGCTTGGAGACAGACTTCTATTTAAATAAACCAGACTAAATTTGATTTGCTGTAAACACTAGAGAAACATGATGTGCCCGCAACAACTATTTTTCATACTATATCAATTTACCCTTGGAATATTATTTTATGCCGAAAACTGAAGAGAAAGTTGTCAGTATATCTGAATGTCAATGTCATAAAGAACATTTCCAAAGTTTATTTGATGTACTTTGCAATTAAAATGTTACTGATTTTCTAGCAAATTCCCCCAGACACACACTGGAAGGGTGATCAATTAAAAATATCACTAAGCAACATTTCTGTGTAAAAAGATGGAGTGCAACAGTAAAGACTGTCCAGTTCTTCACTAATTGAGACCCTTTTGATTTGTCAAATTTACCCAAAGGATCGGCTACTGGCATAACTACTCCTTGGACCGATCTTTCCTATGCAAAGGAAGTAATGAATCAAAACTTAATAAAATCCTAAAAATACCATCGAGACAGTGCTCTGCCCAGAGACAGCTGGTCTCCTCTGTGTTAGCTCTTCTTCCTCTTTCTTGTCTCTTTGGTAGCAAGAATTATTTGAATGCCATTTAAAGCTGCCAGTATGAGTGGTTACTTTAAATGTATTTGTAATAAAGAATACAAGCAGATAAAAAGAACTCAGGTCCGTTGGGAAAATAGCAAAGGATAGCTACATCATTTGCAGCTGTTTCCCAAGCCTGCTGGAATGCAAACTGGCTGTGGCTTAAGTGCTCGTGCTTGTTAGCAGATAGTTAGTGATGATAGTCTCCTGCAGGGCCAGGCTCAGTCTCTACTCATCAATAGACAGGGTCAAACCGTAGCTGCATTGGAGATAGCAGAAAGGGAGATTCAGAATGTGAAAATATCACTGTGGCATTTACAGGGAAGGTTTGTCTGGGGGTGAGTCAAGGTGTAGTTAACTAACTCATTGTGAAAGCAATCGAGCAGACAGGACTTTTAGAAGAATTTTTTTAAAAGCCCCCCTGGCTTCTGCAGACATTAAAGGGAAGCTTCTTGTGAAATCTTCCCTGATGCTTCCCATCCTGCTTCTTTTTCATTAAGGAGGCCGTAATGAAGAGAGGATGCCCTTTGAACGAAGAAGGGGAGACATGTCATGTTCAGCTGGAGGAGTTGTTTACAAGAACATCACTAGCTTTTAAGGAAATTGGGGGCATGTGTCTGGGTCTCGACGATGTTCAGCGCTATGACCAGATCATTAGTGCGAATGTTTTTTAACTCTCAGTTGAACTCCAGTTAATTTACCAGAATCCAACTAAGAACCTTTCAGAAAAATAGGGAGGATTAATGCATTTCTGCTGTGTCAAAATGTGTTGGTTGGTAAAGAAATAAATCATCACAAACTGAATTTTTAGGGGGTTCAAAAGAAGCAAATACTCTTGCTTTGGTCAGCGCTAAGAAACAGGCAGAATTAGTGTTCCATTCATTTTTTTATCCACTTCGGAAGCAGCAAATACTCGCAGGGGTGACAGAAAAAGAAACATGGCTGTCACACGGAGCAACAGAACATTTAAGCTCTTTATTCAGACCCATTCTTTTAATCAGTCATTCCACTAACACAACAAGTGAAAGATGCTTATTAGAGTTACTCACATAGACATAATGCACAAACAAGGACATTGGAGATGTTTATAATGGTGCTTCAGTGGCAGGGTCAGCATCCACCTTAAATCAATCACAGGAGTTTGAATGGAGGGAGTGCTTTACAAAAGGTGCACACCATCATTTATCTTATCATTTGAAGGTGTGTAAGGTTGCTTTGTAAACAAATTGGAATTCAAATTGCATTTGTTTGCTTTTCTTCCCTCAAAGCCTTTCAGGCTGATTTAAAGCACTTGTGTATCCTTCAGTCACACACACACATAGAGGATAATGCATTCAGGCATGAGACCTGGACAAACCTCAGATGAATGTTCTCCCTCCCCCGCCAGGACTGATTTTCTCCTGGTTGTCATGCGGCATGTGTGCACAAATCAATCAGCCCCCTTGTTCTAATCAGTCCCACTTATATCACCCTGCAAATAAATGACACCATTCAGCAACGGAGATCAATAGGAGATAAGGTGAAAGTCTCCCCACTTCCTACCCACAGGGCACAGGGTTGGGATGGGGGCAGAGTAAACTAAACAGGTTTATTATTTTGTCTTCTACCTAAAGTGATTTCACTATCAAATGTCACTCAATAACCAGAGCCGAGGAAGGACTCAGGTTGGGAAAAAACATCCTTGGTGGTCACTTGCTTGCATGTGCTGTGCAACGGAGGACCAGCCAGTCCTACATCCAATCACAAGGCAGATTGGTAGACATACACCTGTGATTGACATTGTGATATTCAAAATGTTTCTTATTGTCAACGAATCCCATTAAAAAGACAAAATTTGTCTGGCTCTCTGTACTTTCTGACTTACCCTCTACGCAAGCTGACAGAAATTCACAAGCTCACAAACAAAGCAGGGTAATTCTAAGTGTCGTGATTGACCTTTCTTGACCCAACAGTAACTTCTTCATGACATAACAGCAACTTATCTCTGGTTTTACTTTGTATTTCACTGTGACTTCCCTGTGACTCTGTGTTGTCATCCATACGACACCTCCTTTATCCTGCCCTAAGATTAAAACATGCTGCTGACAGATATAATGCATCTGCATCCAATTTTTGAGTGCAGTACAAAAAACACCCATCTGAAAATCACCATGTTTCCTGAATGCTTTTTTTAAAAAACATTTTGAACAGAACCTTGTTAAAGGGTGACTCCACCGATTTTACACCTCAAGTTAAAAAACTTGGTGCATCTCATCAGGATCATCTTGGCTTCAGTTTGGAGACTTACAGAAAGCCTGCATTACAAAGTGTTGTATGGTGTTTGAAAGACCTGGGCAGTTACCAGACAGAGAGGGTCTAATAAAAGACACCATCAAGTTGCATCGTGGGAAATGGATTAAGTGGATTAAGATTTTTTGAAGCTTCAGCCTCTGCTGCTTTGATTTGGACCATTCTTTTTTTTATCTGTCTCTTGTGAGTCCTCTAACTTTGAGGAAGCGCTGAGGTATCCCTTTAATGAAATCAACTGCTTCAATACTGCTTTATGTTCATGTTGATAGAAGCATTCATTGTTAAAAATAGTACATATTTCAGTAACTGACTAAGCCTCTAAGTGTGGCACTGATTTGTCAGCAGAATCATAGAATGAATGGAAATTGAGTTGAGTTGAATTGCTTGAATCGCTCTGGAGTTAGAAGTGCATTTAAAAGCCCTGTATGCTACTTTTTGTTTTAAAAGTACTTCAAAAGGTACATCATTGTTACCTAATACACTATTCTCTGTTTGCAGTTTGTGGTTGTACTGTTCTTTGTTTCAGCTCAGCTTTTGTTAATATTTGTACACATGGTAAAAAGTTAAACTGGGTTAGAAAATTAAGACATACTGTAAACATACAAATATTAGTATGTTGCAAACATAGCTTGAATCATGGTTCTAATCATATGGGGACTGGGAGGTCTGACCCAAGTGTGTGTCAAGTGACTGCAGTCTACTGGGTTCCCTTTACACCCTGGAGAAAAAGTTGACCCCTCTAATTATCATTGTATGATTCACATTCTGGCTTAAATGAAACTTTAATCCAAGAATAAACAGTTTGTGTAAACTCTGGTACCACACTGGAATATGCAAGGTGTTCTGTCATCTTTGCAGGCTGTTTCACATTGTAATAAAAACGATTTAATAAGTAAATAGGAGCCAAGGTGACTTGTTTAAGTGGCCAACTTTCTTTCTGTCCCTGTTAATGTCCCTGTCTGGCCAACCTTTTGTTTTTTAGATGACCAGGCTGCATGCTGAGAGGTCCAACCACCTGCTGGGTGCAACTCGCCCAAAGCAAGTGGGCTCACCAGTCGTCCACCCAGCTCTCTCCCAGCCTCATGTGAGCAGTGAATAAGGCATGCGGTGAGTCAGAAAGAGCCCAGACCCGGTCCAAGAGCCAGGCCTGGGTTTGGTTAAGAGTGCTGGTGGTAAGCCATAAAAGGGCGGAGATAAAACTTTGAGCAAAGAGGAGGTCTCTGCCCTCCTATTCATGATTCATGAATGACTAATCTTTAATGTAAGCCTCTTCAAACACAATTTATTTTATTATTCACTCGCTCAGTATGCAGCAGCTGGGCTTTTGCAGAACCACACCCTCAAAAAACTCTTCTATGGAGGAAGAGGGCTGTGCAGTGTTATGTTTGTTATGGTTTGAAATGTTTGCTCTGAACTAATTTTTCACCCACTACTTTCTCTCTGTGGAAAAAACAGCAGAGACATGCAAAAAAGCCAACCCATGATTCTCCTTATGTTTCTTACAGTGAAATGGTTACTGACCATGAAACTTTCACAGCAGAAATATTTGGAAATACCCTTTGAAATATTCACCTGAAGAACTTTCTGTAAAATTGTCCTCCTTTTTCTTATATCATTAGTCTTTAATACAATTCAGTAGATAGTTTGTGTAGATCAACAGTCATGTGTCAATCATTAAAACAATTTCCTATTTTTTTGTTCCTCTGGGCACAAACAACAACTTACTTTACATTTTGAGACTCTATCAAACAGTTGAGATGTACATTTACTCTCTGAATAAGCTGCAGAGATTTGTCTCCATTAACGGGAAATAATTAATTACACAAGAGCAATGTGTAAAATCCAATAAATTAAACA
Source organism: Nannoperca obscura (assembly GCA_036024295.1). Lineage (NCBI taxonomy): Eukaryota > Metazoa > Chordata > Actinopteri > Centrarchiformes > Percichthyidae > Nannoperca > Nannoperca obscura. The sequence goes on from JAVQJL010014587.1 coordinate 20,278, forward strand.
TGTTATATATAACATAAACGTTAAATATTTTTAAAGATGAATAACTTCAATAAAAAATGAACAAATGCTTAAATAAAAAACAACAAAAAGTCATAATATGCAGTGGTCTTTGTAAATCTTGTGATATTGTATATACCATAAAACTGAGTATTCCCCATACATGTCAATCTGGAGACATCCACTGGGCAGAAGTTGCACTTGAGTGATCAGAGTGGTTAGTGTGGATTTGTTTGATTTGTTTGCTTTTTTGACTCATTATTACCTGTATCACCCCTGGGTTTACCAAATTACTAATTAGCCATCATTGGAAACAAACATACATTGCATAATAATTGCAACAAATATACAATGGTATAACATTAGTTATTTTATATTTACAACTATTTCAGAACAATATAAGAAAACCTTTTATTCCAAGGAAATAATCAGCTTTTGAGTGGGTGTGCTATTAAGCTTTAAAACATATGCATATTAGCACAAAAAAAGCTTGAATCAATGACTGGTGTGGGGAAAATATGTATATATCCTTCTTACCCGTAAATAAGTAAATATTGAAGTATTTTTTCCATATTAATGCGTGGAAGAGTTCAGTCCTCACTTGTTACTAAACATAGCTCAGTCAGGTTAAGTACCACTACTTTTTTAACAAGAAAAATATGTTGCAACTTAAAATGTATGCTACCAAATGGTAAAGAAGACAGTTAAAGAGTTGAATAAGAGAAAATAGAACAGCAACAGGAGCCTTATAAACATACTTTAAAACATAACTGTTAAAATTGAAAATTGAAGCATGTACATGTTTAAAAGCACACCAAGACTGACCTTCACATGTGTAAGATGGACCCTTTGACTTTAAATTACTCAGTGTTGATTTTAAAACCTTAACTGCTGGTCATTCTAAGGATGGCTGTCCGATGCAATTTAATCCTTGAAAAGGTGGCCCTGGTTCAAGACATGCATGTGATACACTCTTTTTTGATTATTTTGTTTAATCCCCCCATAAACCCATATCTTGTTTTATTGTCTATGGGTTTATCTTTATTTCTGTTTCTAAGGATGGCTTTGAATAACTGACTTGGTGGATCCTTTCCTCTCCAGCAAATAGCATTGTGGAGGTGGAGGTTTTTGATAAATTAAAACCAATTGCACAGTAAATATATAGTATGTAGCATTGAGTAATTATAGTTTCAGTTATTTAGGATGCAGCATGATATTTTTAAAACAACTCAAGTGAGGCACATGCAGTGCAATCTTGTGTGTGCTTCCTCAAATAAATGGCTGAGTGCAGATAAACATACAGTACATGGTCAAACTTCCTGTCTATGAACAGTAACGATGGTTACATAACACAACAAGCTTATGGTGTTTCTTTTTTTTTGCTGGCAGCCACTCACCACTGGAAATATTTAACTTCCATATATGGGAAGTGACACCCAACACATGGGCTTTAAGGGGTCTTTCTGCACAGCTTGAGTAATATCTGAAATATCATCTGCTAATATCAGATTACAATTGTATCAAATAAGTGGAAAGAAAAGGAGGGGGAAAGGCAATTTGTGGAATATGTAGCTGCCTAATGCCAAATGCAAAGTAATGCGTGTTAACAGAGAAAATAGAAAATAAATTAATTCCACTGAGTAATTTTTAATTCAGTTTTAACTCGGGGAGTTTCTTTGATCTGGATAATTTTGATCATGTAGCTGTTTAATCATAAAATAAGCCCTCATTTTCTTACACGGCCTTTGGTGCTTTACTTAATCTATCAAGAGAGGATTTGAAGCTATTGTTCAGAGCTATAGCCACATAAATACTGATGCAGTATATTTACTCCTCTTCTATTGAACGTAACGTTTGCCAGATAAAATAGCAGTTCATGAACTCCAAGAGTAATGGATATCAGTGCTGAAATTCCTCTGCATGCTCTTACCCAGGAGGATATTTTGTCACTTTGGTTTTAAGTTCTTCCCATGAAACGAGGCTGCAAAGGTCGGGCCCCATCTTTCTGACATCATTATTTCCTTGCATGTCCGGAGCACAAGGGGTTACATGTGGCAGCGCTGGCTTCGGAGGGCTGGAAGAGGGGGGAGGTCCTCTGCTCGGGGTGGGATCCCACAGAGGATGCCCGCCTGCTTTTCCCATGTTCTCCCCAGCCAATGAAAACACTGGAAAATTGCACATTCCCATCATCTAAACCCGGTGACACTGCGACCCCAGGAAAAGCGTGAGTAAATACCAAAGGCAAGTGTCACTGGGAGTGTGTGTGTGTGTGTGTGTGTGTGTGTGTGTGTGTGTGTGTGTGTGTGTCGGGGGGGGGGGTGGGGGGGTGCTCTGAAACCTACCCCATTGTGGATGTGGAAGCAGTACCTATTACCAGCCACCTGTGCTTCATTTAGGTTAAATCCTTCATTAGGCCCTAAAAGCTCATTTATTTTCATTTTCTAATCACTGCTGTATTGCTTTTTTGGGGCTATTCACCTGTCCGATGCAATTTAATCCTTGAAAAGGTGGCTCTGGTTCAAGACATGCATGTGATACACTGTTTTTTGATTCTTTTGTTTAATCCCCCCATAAACCCATATCTTGTTTTATTGTCTATGGGTTTCTCTTTATTTCTGTTCATTCATTGGATGCAGTAAGCATTTCAAACACCACTGATATTGAAAATAATGTGTATAGACATGTTCAGGTCAAAGTAAGGTGACATACCAGTGTTTAATTTTGTATAACCCAGAATGTGATAGTGTTATTTGTGGGTGACGACAAGATGCAGCAAGCGTGTTGTCTGATATGTTATGTATTTTCCTGCATCGGTTATGCATGTCATCTTCCTCAATTGTGACTGAAGGATGTTTATTTCATGTTTTCTTTTCTTATCATGCGGGTCCTCACTATAGCAAATGGCCAAATAAGATATTATAGCGTTTATGATTACGGGACCAAAAAGACCAAAATGAGATCCAGATGTTCCCAATTACGCAGCCCGAGCCTTCAGTTTGTTTGTGTTACTACAGTAATGTTGTAAATCCCCAAGTCCAAAAGCACACAGAAACTGATGACTGTTTACAGGCTGTAAATTTAAATCGGATAAAAGTAATCTCATTTATATGCTGCAGTAAGTGTTTCCGTTGGTTCAGAGAATTCCCTGTAATATAGGATAATGCCAATTTATAGTTTATGCAGAGGCCATGGCTTTATATTTAACAAGGTTGAAAAGGTTATTATGCTAACACAATCATGTTAGCTATGTGTACATTCAACAGCAGTGTATGTGTGTGTTGAAAAGGACACAGATGAGGAATTTAACTGCATGCAATTAGTTAACTTTGAAAGCAAAGAAGCCAAACACATTGCAATTCTATTCTGTGTTCAAAAAGAACACCCTGTCAATTTAGGCTGCACTCTAAGGATGCGTTCCTTTCCTGGAGGCCATTCTCCATTATTCATAAAAACTGTAAATAATCTTTCCTATTAAAGCTGAGCATTTTAGCCTTGTATATTTGTATACAGTTGAGGGGCATCCAAGACGGACAAACAGTATTCAGTGTCCTCATAAGAACTTCCCACCTAATACTTTGCATGATTTACAGTCACTGAATGGGATTTGGAGGTTATCTGAGATATGGAAACACTTAAGTGAAATTCAAATTCTCCTCACTTGTGCTATTTAATCTTTAATCTATTATTCAAAAGATAATAAAACCATGTTTTTACATATTTGTGGATACAGTGTCTGACATTTGAGAGCCGGCTGTTAATTTTTGTGGTGCACTACTGACTGAAGCATGTCAGAGTGATGTAGCCTATGAACATTGATAAAAGGCATTTTTTTCTTTCCCTTCCCCAATAAGTACACATAGCATTACCCTTTTAACCAGTAGTGGTTTAAGCTGTCTGTACCTTTTACAAAATTCAGCATTTGGCAGGTCCCATTGAGCTGTTGATTTTGTGTTGCTTTCAGAAATTGCTAGCAAGCTAGGCTAACTAGCTCCGGAAATGGGAAGCTAGTTATCTCAGCCTGCTAACATTTCATTTCATTCATGTTATTTCATCCTGCACACACAATATTGTGTTTGTCCCACATTATTAAAGGGGGATGGGGGGGGGGGTCTAGCTAGCATGAGCAGTCTCTGTTTTATGTGATGGCAAATGACCAGATTGTCAAAGCTCACAGCAACAGGAATTACTGTAACCTCAAGACTTCGTACAGTACTCCAAGATTTCAAATCACGACACAGAGTGACTAAGATACAAAGTCATGGAGTAACCTACAGAGTAATATCATGAGTGCTCAAATCACACTTTGGACTAAGCTAAGAAACAATGTCGACCCCCAGCTAGTGAACTGCATGGTCGAAACAATTTTTTGCGGCTCTTCCCACAGATATTCCTCCATGTAATGTAGGAATCACTATGACGGTAGAATAATAATAATAAATAAATGAAACGCAAATGTATTCTTCTTGGGAATTACAATTTTAGTAAGTAAGTAAACAAGTGAACTCAAACACTAAAGATATACCAATGTCACAGCAAAAATGTATTTTAATTTCAGTTTGACTGAAAGGTTACGGTAACCTGAAGTTCCAGGAGAAGGGTCACAGTAAATATGTGCAGTGAGCTCATGGAAGGCGTATCCTTTCCAGAGAACAGGGGCTTCCTCTTGAGCTGCAAACAGGACGGAGTGTTCTCCTTGGGAAAAAAATGTACTTGGCAATAAGTCAGACATCTCTGAAAGCCATAGGGGGATATCCCTGCTCACACTCCTACACAGGATCACACCCAGAACAAATGGAGGAGTGGTGTGTGTGTGTGTGTGTGTGTGTGAGAGAGAGAGAGAGAGAGAGAGAGAGAGATACACCCAAGTGTATGTGACTGTTTGCATGTCTTCATGTTTCATGACTTTTTCTGAGTTCAGCACGATTTGGTTCAAACTTGTCAACTTTTAGACATTCCCTGTCATCCTGAGGCTGTTTGCCTGAATACATTTAAAAGCTTCCTACTAATGCAGGGAACAATTAAGTTATCAAATGGACACAACCATTATGTAAAAGGCGGGTTATATTGCCAACAATTTGAACACTGTCTGCTTCCTGGAAGTGCAGACGAAATGTCAGGGGCACAATATTTCAAGGCTATTAACTTGAGTGCTTTTTTATTCAGTCTCATTACTTTTTAAACAGCATAGGAAGTCATGGAAATGTAGTATTAATTTTTACATGGCTTTCATTTTTATTCCTATGGAGCTGTTTAAAATTCAAGACTTTTTCATGCAGGGAGCAGGAGGGCCGGTGTATTATTCTATACGTAAGCGAGTCAGTAACATCTGCACTCACTTTCTGGAGGAGAATCTGAGGTGTTGGGTGTTTGTTGAGTGTGAAGTCATTATGTATTCTGCAGTAAATGATGTGCCAATGGACACAATGTAGGAGTGGATTTTGACAACACAGAGGGAGAGGCAGGAAGAGAGTTTGTGCATCAAAGCAGGCAGATATCTAAGGGAAAAACACAAGCACGTATACTCAAACATACAAACGTCTACCTTGGGAGGACAATCCTGACTGCATGTATCAAAACATAACTTTCTAGATACACAATTATTCACATTAGAACATGGAAAACTGTGTTTATGTGCAAAAATATACTGCACAATGCAGCATATATGCACACAGAGTATTAGTTGAATGAGAGAGAAAGATGGACTACCAAAGACAGAGAGAAAGAGATATTTCATAAAATCTTTATTTTGGAATTTTAAAAAACTAGATAAGGCCAATTTAGATGTACAAGAGCTCCCTAATTTAGGCCATAATGAGAATTTTTCAAATGTGGGGGGCCTTATCATGAAAAATGGCTGGAGACCATTAATAGTTTATAGGTTGAGTTAATGATAGAGATGAGTCCTAATCAGAGCTCTGCAGAGCTTTACTATCTGGTGGTCCTTTTCACCGGCACCAGGAATCTCTCTCATTATTTCAGATTTGAGAAAAAGAAAAAAGGCATGCATAATATCTCTCTTTTTTTAGGTGAAAGACTAATTTATGTTCCCAAAAAAAGATCCTCCTCAACTTTCACAAATCATAATATTTCAGACTCAAAGGAAGGGCTGAAAAAAAAGATATAAATTGTTTTAATCAACTTAGAATTCTAATGTAACGCAAGAAGACAACACAAGAAGAATGACAAGATCTGAGAAGATAAAAGGTCTGTCCACACTCAACAGTCAACTATGTTATGATACAGTTGGCAAGGAGATTTAGTTTCCACATTACTTAAGCATGTCTTTTCTTCTTGATTTGGACTTTTGTTATTCATCAACTGACCAGTCGCTCATCTCACCAGGGCCATGCTTTCCATTGAGACTGCATTCACACCAATACACACAAGAGCTATAGTTGAAGCTTATAAATAGGCATTACCATATGAACACGTCATCTGCCTGTTACTGTGTTGCTGCCAACCAGTCAGTGCAGCAAACACCCGGTCGCCATGGTAGTAGTCTGAGTGGCTGACAAAACAAGGGAAACAGGAAGGGATTCCCTTTCAGTCCAGTGACGGCCGCAGTGTCACGTGGATTCCCATCAACCTTTTCCCTGGCACGGCCATGGGCTTCCCCCATCTTGCTCAATCATGCCAACTGGTTCGGCGGTAAATCCCCCCCCCCCCAAAAAAAAATAAAATAAAAACATGTGGCAGCTCTAATTACCGCGCCACACAGGGTCTCGACTCAGGAAAACCACAAAATGGGCTTATATGGCTGTGTGCTTTCAACAACGCTAACAGGCCCGATGTAGTGAACTGTATCACTGCTCTGAGTTGAAAAATGTTCTCAATTATTAATGATTAGTGATTTATAGGCGAGCACGATTACAAATCCCCCTTCTAAAGAGGTGAAATATGGAGAGCTATATATATATAAATCCCAAGTCAGTCTCCCGCTCTCGGACTGAGGGCCGGTTTCCAGCATGGCAGATGGTGACTGGGTTAGATAGACAGTGGAGAGGAAGAGCTTAAACGAAAGGAAGCCTGTGTGTGTGTGTGTGTGTGTGTGTGTGTGTGTGTGTGTGTGTGTGCTCTGCTTGCTTCCAACACAGCATTTTAGCGATAGAAATGTGTAGAAATGGAATTAAAACATCCTTCTAACAAGCTCTCACATTCAGCACTGCTTGCTGTATAGTTACTGATTCACCCAAGGCAATGGGAGACGTGGAAGATTGGGGATGAGGGAGAAACACATTTATTTTGTCCTATTGTCAGATGTCAGTCATTGCCCATCATTTGGTTTGGGAATTAGAAACATTCTTCCTTTGTAACTAGCTTTTCTATTTTTGGTAGGAAAATAAAGCCTCGGTGGATTCTGATGGAGAGAGAGATGGAGGAGCAGATAGAGGCATAAATAGCCTTCCTGTTTGAACTGCAAATAAACACAGCACACGGTGTCACCCAAAGCTTCCTAATGGGGTGGATAGATCCGGTTCCACCAAAGTGACATTTTGACTTGGCAGGGCTGTACATTTTATGCTAAGCAGTTACCTTTGACTGGAGAACAACGAATGCAAAGGATTTGACATTTACACTCCAAGCAGCCCTAAAAAGTCTACTGTTGGCTAAAAATTTAATCTTTCCACGCACTGTTAATTTCCATTCTAATGATTTCCAGCCTGAAACATTTCACAAGATACTTAAAATTCCAGAAATTAACATTGTTTTATGAAACTTCTCTGCTCAGCAGATCTGTGAGGATGCATATCTGAGCAGGGATCCCCAGTGGGAAACACGTTCACCCAAACCTCGCTCAGATCAGTTGGTGAAGCCCGCTGCAGCTCTCGCAACCGAGGGAATTCCTCTCAGAAATATTTGCTTTT
>JAVQJL010014598.1:0-10133 GCA_036024295.1 Nannoperca obscura
GTTCCTTTGCCCTCTATTTGGGGGCAGCTACGGTTGGTTTCACCCCCCCCCCCCCCCCCCCCCCACAAGTGACCACACACTTAGAGGCCACTTATCAGGCTGCTTGATTTTCTCATGCATATTTATTACTATGCACGTCCTGCTTGCTCAGACACCTTCCACACACTATAACGTGTGTCATCAGTTACAGCACGTGTGGGTGTGTGAGGCATTGCACACATGTGTTTGTGTGTGTGTGTAAATGTGTGCTTCATTTCATACAGCGGCTACTTTTGACTTATTGTGCTTGCCTTTGTTGCGCATGATGTTTCTGGATTTTCATGCAGCATAAACTTTCCATACATCAGCTCATGCGGATGAATGAGATTTGCTGCTGTCTTTGCTCATTAATTCTACAGATGCCTCTTGAGCCACCAAGTTTTGTTTTATTTGTTTGTTTTTTAGATGCATAAGACTTCTCCTGCATTTGTGTCATTCAAAAAAAAAAGAATTGCAAAAGCTCAGCATAAAACCAGTGTAGGCAGCATCTTTTAATAACTTATTGTCTGAGTTGAAGTTGAAGTTATACACTTCTAATGAGTTTCTTGATGTTGTACAGTATTTGTTTGTCATATTAGATACACCTATTCTGCACAGATGGATGTAGTCCATGATATCTAGATTCCATATTCTGTTCATTTCTTTACAAAAAGACATACTTAATGATAAAGATGAAAACCTGACCTTATAGGATGTAAATAAAGATACAAAATGTTAATTCACGTTGTGGAGGAGCGCAAATCATTGGAGAAGGTTACCGAAAGTTAAGTTTAAGGCTGCAAGTATGTTGCAGACATCACAAAGTGTGATAGAAAACTTCACCTGACCACCAGCCCAGCCCATATACATTTATTCGTACTTTCATAAATAAAGTTGTTCTTGTCAGAAAATTCATTGCACTGATTTATTTTCTGATTTTATTTATTATTTGGGGTGATTACTCGATCAACACCGGGTGTGATATGTGATTCATTCTTGTAGTTGTTTCAACTGTGGGAGTTCCTCACACATTACGTTAACAGTACTAGGGCTATAATCACTGTTAGGTTTATTGAGTGTCTGTACAGTGTGAGCTCATGTGCTCACCTGACTCTTTCTTTAATCACAGGTTACTTCTTTAACGAAACAATCTCTTGAACAAATCTTTACAAAATAAGCCTTGGAAAAACACACTAAATTATGTGTCATAGCGGAGGACAATTCCTACTCCAAATCAAATACCACATGATGGTGTGGTGAAGACTGAATAGAAAGATGAGTGTAATCAGATGTACCAAGATTGAAAGTTGAGCGAGCATGGCCACAGTGTAAACACAATCTTACACTTACTTACACTGTAATGTTGTTTGAATTCGACACAATTGAGCTCATGGTCCTGAAAATATTTCTGTGAATTTGGGGGATTTAATGACAGAGAGAAGAGGTTGCATTCTACGACTGCACACATATTGCTCACGTGGGAGTTTCTGGTATTTGTTTTCTTTTCAGCAAAATGCCTTAAAATATGACTGTTTAATCAAATAAATGATAATAAAAGGAATGTAGTTTTCTCCACATAACCTAATGACAGAAACCATAATATAACTGTTAAATAATACATAAATAATACATGAAATGTGATTTTATTTAAGTGGCTTATCAAAATTTGCTTGGGTTGGTGTGATTCTGCTGGGGGAATTTGGACTCATTACTTCAGTGTTGGAAAAATCTCGGCTACGGCCCTGAAATAGCGGCCATATCATAAAACAAAGGAGAGCATGTTTGGCAAAACTGCCTATCAAGAATATTTAGGCTCATATTCTACAAAGAAGGTAATTAGATGAAACACACCTTCTGATATCAAGTTGTCAAACACACACTGTATGGAGGGTGGATGCAGGAGCACACACACAAGCCACACACAGAACTACCTGGCTGATTTAGTGCCTTCAGCGACTCAGGTTGAGGGCAGCACTGGCAGTCCAAGCCAATGGAATCCCTTGGTAAAGAGGATGCTAATCGTCGCTTCTTGTGCCTGAGCATGTCTTCCTGGGCCAAATGAGATTAGAAGGAGTGGGATATAGCGAAACGACGTGCGTGGGGTTCTGGAGGTGAAAGGTAAAGGCACTTATCAGGAGGGTTCCCCTCGGGGTCTTCGACGGCTGACTCAATCAAAACCCTGCACGCACTTCTCACTGGATTAGACTAATCAGGAAGGAGCAGGGGATGTATAGACCACTTATCTGAAAAAAAAACATTGGGCTCTTTTTCCCTTTGAAAAGACCCTACAGAAATGTTTGTTAATTTTATTTATTACAGGATGCTTGTCGATGTGGCAATCTTCCATGGAATCATTAAAAAGGGCTCTTCCACTCACTGAAGGCACGCACTGTTTACATGCTACAAAGATAGAGGATCCTTTGATGTTCCAAATTTCTCCCCCCCTCCGTTCACTCATTGTCATTATTTTTTATATATTTACTTAGATTTTTTTTCTTAATTTATTTTCTCCATTTGTGTTTCTCGTGCCACAACAGATCAGACTGATGGAAGGTAGTCAACATAACAAAGACCCTGAAAGGTATATGAATATTTATTACCGGGACGACTTCAGAGCCAGACAGGCCGTTAGCAGTCAAAGGAATAGTGAGAAGATAACAGCAATTTTCACACTTATGATTACCTTCAAATTAATCTCTATTTCTTGAAGGGATGTGGGATAGTTGACTAGCATATCTCTCATTTCTCAATTAAAAAAGTTATTTAATCCAAGTTTCAGCTACTTGTTTGACAAAATAATCCAAAAACAATTGTATAATTTAATGTGAGCACATGTAGAAAAGGGTAAAATACTGGAAAAAATGATCAGGGTAATGAAAATCTCAGGTATTTTACACCCAAAACTATTATTGAAGTGAATCAGTTATGCTTCTTTATTTACTCTTTATTATTTCAGGCAGATTCTCACGAGATTCCAAACATTTGGGCTATTTTAAAGTGAGACTATGCCACTTTTGAAAGAAGAGATGTTTCCCACCTTCAAGTATTTAGTATTTAGTATTTATTTAGTATTTTAGTATTTTATTTAAACCCAGCCCACATTGCTCAATTCAATACACTCAGGGGTTGTGCCTCTAGAGCCTCACTTGGTCTGTTATGACCAGTAAGTTATAGTGACTAATGTTAGCTAATGTTAGGAAACATTAGACAGATACTGCTGTGTAACTAGCATAAGTTCACTGACTGTATGACTCTTTTCTACTTGTGCTACTGTTAAACTATGTATACATACTGTGTACACACACACACACACACACACACACACACACACACACACACACACCAGAAGCATGCTAGTTTCAGTATCTTGTGATTGCCACTGTTTAACAAAAGTTACTTAGTCTTGATTTAAAGTGCTAAGCAGTTTATGCAAGCAAACATATATGAATATATAACACTATATTTAGTTGTCATTTATAGCTGATTTTGGTATTAATAGCTCTCTATTATATAATAGTCTATTATATAAATAAAAAAAATTTACTTTTTATTGTAAATTCAAGAAATGACACAAACAATAACATTTTAAGGAAAAACATAATGGTGGCCAGAATATGCTTTCTGGAAGCATTATGAGAAAATGTTCAATCTGGCAAGTTGTAAAAGGTTGATTTAACTCCCAAATATCCGATCGTGCAATACAATATCCAATCGTAACAACAATCGTAAACCTCTTTATGTTTGTGTTTAGTCACTCACAGCACTTGGTCAAGGTTAGGGAAAGATCATGGTTACAGTGCTACATAAATGTATGTAAATGTAGCTCTTCATACACTCACAAAGCATTGCCTCTTAATAATCCAGCAGGCAATTATGTTTAGACACAATTTCTAGGAGATAGGGTTTTTTATTGTTTTTAGCATTTGCAAGTCTGTGAGTGACATGAACAACATGAATCAACAAACTGAACTGTAATGTTCTGATGTGGTAACTTGTGTTTGTCCTTGTCTATTTATGCTGTAAGTCCCAATGAATTAATACCAGTTGTCAGAGCTTGACACACCTTGAACTGAGCAGCTACAGTACAGTAAAAACCAAAGAAATGGCCTTGCCTTTCTAATCACGTTGATTGTTTAAAAAACCCTCTTAAATACATTACAACTGAATTTGCATGCCATTTAAAACATTTGCAGGAAACCTTGTATGCGAGCAATAAAGTAATGTTCTGGTTCGCTGTATTGATTTACCTTGGCTGAAGAACAAGAGTCTGAATGAGAGGTTCCCCCTTTACTCTCCATTCACTCTATAGCAACATCAAATTATGGGCACTGTACAATATTGTTATCACCACCAACCAGTGTAGTGTTGATTATTCCAACTAATTATGGCAGCAAATAGTTGAGGAAGCACAGAGCAGCAGATGAATAAGATATCAGCCTTGTAAAGAGGCTCGATTTGCTGTATTGTTGAATTAATGTAAGATTCAGGTGCCTCCCAGTACCTGACATGATAGTGAGCTTCATACATGATGCTTGGTTAATTTCACATTGTCTACATTGTTTCAATTGATACATTGTTTTATAAGCGTCAGAGCTTATACAGCAAGACATGTGTCATGTTAAATATGAATTCATGTACTCTGTGTTGTACTGTATTTTACAGAGGAAGACCGGGATAGGCTCATCTTTGTAACAGTTCATTCACGTCGGTTATACTGTAGCCCACAGAATACTCACATTACTAGTCAGGTAAAATACTTTCTCCTCTCAGATTCTACCTTTAGTTCAGTAAATACTTTCTTTACTGATAGTATTATATAACGATCACCAACAAATCCAGTGTGTCACTTGCAGTGGTGGGACACATAATTGCAGCATGTTCTGTCAAAACGAGATCAGCAGTGTCATAAATGTTGAGTGTGACGAGTAGATGAACAACAAATATGCAGTGTGCATGCCACAATTTGAAAAATCTGTGAAATTATGAATATTTCAGGGTGATGTGATGGGATGCAACATTGGTGTGCTGGTAAACATACTGGATGAGCAAACAAATAGAGAGGCCATTGGACAAATGTGAACAAAACTTTGAATGTACAATCAACCAACAAGCAAGCGAAAACATCACTAATAATGATATAAAGATTGAAAAGCTATTAAATGTGCTTACTTGTTATCTGTGACGGCTGTCATAGCACTTTTCAGAGACAGTATTTCCTGCAAAAGGGGTTTTATACCTTCTCTCTTCCTTTATTTCTGAGTTAACCTCAGTTTGGAGTGGCCCTCAAAAAAAGAGGGCTTCAAGGGACAGAGATAAAATAACCGTCATTGATTGTGAAACTCCACGTGATAAAAACAGCAGGATGGAAACCAGGTAGAAAGACATCTTTTAATCTTTTTTTCCCTCTGTGTTGTTTAAAGGCAGATCACGTTAGGTTTTAGATTTTCACCTGCTATGGAGAATGGTGTTACGAGTAAATGGCCAGCATTATGAGGTGTTTTGCACTCAAATTAAAAAAGCACATGACAGATACATTTCTTCAAAGCTGGAAAAACGACTGGGCAGTGTGGCCAACTGCCCCCTGGTCCTAGATACTGCATTGTGAAACAAAACAAAGAGGTGTTTTATTTTAGCCCCCCAAAAGTTCCTGCTCATGGGTAGTCATTTTCCTGAGACTTAAAGTTTCGGGTTCTTTAGAAATGCGACTTTGGGGACTACTCACAGGGCTAGTTGGTGAACTAGCTGAAGAAGAAACACGTTAGCCAGCCATGAACATGCTAGTTCAGTCAGTCTAGCTAGCTCTCTCAGTTTGCTAGCTTGCTAACTGTCAGTCATCAAACGTGTTATACTGGTCACTAATAGGATAATAAGTTCACACAGTTTATTGAAAACCTTTCATGTACTTTAATTTGTACAATCAACTTGTGTTTCATGACCATGCCTCTTTTATGGAGCAGTTTGTACTCCAACAGGGAAGGTTAGATAAAAGTGGATGGTGCAACACAGCTTAAAAGCTATAATAGCTTCCTCCATTTTGGACTCTCTGTCTCTCCATTCCCTCAAAGGTCAGCATTGTCAAGGGCGTCTGGAAGTGGCATACATTTGTGTCAAAATTCACCAAAGTTGAACACAAAACACAGATTTACTTGACCCCTGCAAATCCACTGATTACAACAATTTCAATTAAATAAACTGATGTGTAACCAAGCCTTAACACGTTGGGTCTTAAAACTACACCTATTAAAGTAAATTGAATTCTGAATTGTCATGTAAACTGTACAGTGAGGAAGCAGAGAGTTCCCTCATCTTCACGTGTAGCACTTGTCCTTGTCCTGCTGCCTGACGTCAGCAGATTCCTGACCATGTGACAAGACTTTAGTCTGAGTTGAACTTGCAGTGACTCGAGCATCAGGGGTCAGGGATGAGCAAGTTGCAGGGCTACCATAAGAATGTAATGAATGAAAAAAAAGGTTTGAGATTCTGTGTGCATAGGGCCGAGGCTAAAACTTCCTCTTTGAAATGAAATAGGCTAAATAATCTGAATTCACAGCCAGGTTAGATATAACATTTGAAGTTCACGGCCAAAATTCGTCCTGTGGTTGTGTGATATTTTACGCATATTGGAAATGTTGATAATTGAGAGTATGAAGCTAAAGATAGTAACTTTTTCACATTCTTGTTTTGCACTTAGACATTTTAAGACACAGTAGGGATGTAACTCGACAGTGTTGCTGGTGACTTTTAAAGAGGCTGCAGTGGCCACAGCACCACAACATCGAGGGGTATTATACAGGCCTCTTTTGTTTCTCTGGAAAATGTCAAGGTGTAATTGATATATTTCTCACTGCGGCCTTTATCTTTGTGCCATGTTTCAGGTTCTGTGATCTGGGTTCACGCTGACCTTTATGAGTGCACTCTCTTCTCTCGCTTTTTTTAAAGGCCCCACTGAAAATAGCTCAATAGGATTTCAATGGGGTGTCTTTCATTTGAGACAATCTTCTCTTCCTTTTTCCTACCTGCAGCCCCTTTGACCGTGGCTATTTATTTTGAGATCCAACTTTTCAGCATGTTGTTTGATCTGAGATTTACTCCGGGTGCTTTGTCCACTGTGCTCTGAAAAAATCCTCCAGTTCCTCAGCAGTGACGGGGAGATGTGCTGATACTACTGTCCTTGGCTGTTCATCTAGGTAAGGTAAATGAGCTAAATGTTGTATTATCATTACAAACAAAGCTAAAATTGCATTAAATTAAGTTTTGTGTATTCGATAATCAATGGAACACCTCTGAGTAAAACTGGCACAATTAAAAGGAAAAGGTGCAAAACATCACAACATTTCTGCTCAGGCACAATTCAAAAAGGCCAGAAAAGATATGTCTATTATTTTTTACTTTTTTGTTTGTGGTAATGATTTGGTCTGACACTGACACTGCTGTTTTCACCTTGACATGTCTTTTTAATTAGTCTTTTTCTCTGCCTTTATAACCACCTGACCAAGAAAGTGAAACTATATTTACTCCATGTGCTGAACACTTCCATTGTTCACCAGGTTAATTGAGTTACACAGAAAACCACTGGCCTTCATGAGCCCAGTAGTATCACTCTTTGCTAACTGGTGCATTTTTCAAGTTCTGCAAAGACTCAATTATACAACCCAATTACCCTTCCACAACAGCTGGCATGAACTTAACTGTAACATTTTGGGTGTACAAGAGCTTGTTTGTTTTAGTGGTTTAGTAGTTGCAACAGGCTATACATCCGGATTGACTGGACACAAACAGGGTATGTAGCTTTATCTATAGCATCTATGCACTAAATCCATAGACTAGAAATAAACATCGCAATGTCTGGCAGGTCCATGGATGAATTTATTTGAGACTTATTGGGCTGTCAATCAATACTCAAATAGAAAAAAATGGTGTCTCGTTTGAAATTGTCATCATTGTCATTGACATCCCCAGAACAATTCGTAAATGATGACTGGAACCTCTCAGTTCATTTTTGATTAGCATAGGGCGTTATCAACAGGGGCAGACCAGAATGCCTCTGGATGTCCTTGGATAGACTTGCAACCAGTCAGAGCAACGTGTGATGTAGCACTGAGCGAATCCTGTAGAAGTATGGCAAACACATTTTTCTTATCAACAAAGGCATTAAGTGCAGCTGTTTATTTTTGTTTTAGAGAAATTATACCGTCCAGTTCATTTAATACCGAGGCGATAACAGGAACGTTCAACAATAACGGTCAATAATGGTCATCATATCAAGCCCGCCTCATATCAGATAAACGGTTGTGATTGGCCCAACCTGGGCCTGGTTGGCTGGAAGTCTAAATGGGACACATCTGCCAGCGCAAATAAAACATGAGCATGTACCTGTCCCAGAGAACATAATGGCGAGTCCTCATCCCTCTGATGTCCACACCTTCCCTTTGCCCTGCCCATCCCTCTTAGTATCATCATACTGGAAAGCTCACAGTTATAGCCTGCCCACATGCTTGTGGTACTATAGAGGCGGAATGCTTACTTGCCTCTTGTCCTTTCCACTTCCTCCCAGTCCTTATCTCTTGGTGACCCTCACACACCTTAGCTGTCCTGGATTCCCTCTACTGCAGCATTTCTTTTGCACTGGTGACCTTTAGCTCAGGTCACCAGAAATTTCTTATTCAGGCAGCCAATGTGGAGCTTCAGCTCGCTCCTCTGGTCGCGGTTAAAAAAACTCTAGAGAGGTTGTAGCTGATATACCAGTTAGTCTATGATATCATTCAATAAGCATATTCTCAATAGACCAAGGTGAAGACATGTGGTACTGTGTTGTTAAATCTGCGTATAAGAGAACCCAATATGCTGTTTAGGCATAAAGACTTGCTGAATAAGAACATGGTCTGTTTGTAGACCTTGAATATGAAATATTCATGTATTTTATGGCTTTTTAAACCTTCTTAGATGTTAAATGTATTTTCTGAAATAAAGAAAAGTATAGTTGTTGCAAATAATGACTAGTTAATACATTTGCAACATTGTAAGGTTGAAACAAATATTAAAAATAATTTTGGAATAGTATTTACTGAGGCTATGTTAGAGAAAGTTCATTAAAAATTTATGATTACCACCACCGACAGACAGTCCTACACCTGTGACAAGAGAGTCCAGGGATTAAAAGCCTCAACATAATGGCCTCACTGTTTAATCTCTTTCCATTGCAAAGATAAAAAGTCACCTGACACATTGTAATTATTTTCTCTTGGGAATTAAGTCAAAGATGTTGGGTACCTAACACAGAGTCTCACTATTGTGGCCCACTAGTGGCGTTTATATATAGTGCCAACTTTGACATTTCTGCTATGCAAAATTATGTTTACTTTTCAGAATGATTCTAATCTTTGGCTTTTACTTAAAATTATTTAAAAAGACAATCTGTGAATCAGTCTTTGCTCGAACTGGTCACAACTGGTATCGTAGATGTTTGCAACTTAGTATTAGGGCTCAATAGAAGGCATTGTGTTTTCACAGGTCAAAAAGGTTGGGAACCACTGACCTGTATGTTTCTAGACTATGATAAACAAAACATATTTATATCTGTTTTGTGTGACTTTAAATCGCAAATGAAATTTGAAATGTCATATTCAATTATTATAACGTTCTTTAGTGACCTGCATTGTTTGTATATGCTGTTCTGAAATGCAGAAGTTTTGAGAACTAAATATTTCTATTTCAAGACTAAAAAAAGCCATAGTAAATAAGAGATTAATTTATATGGAGGGATAGGTAACTGACTGACAAGATGTCTTTAAAGTGCTCAGAACCAACATAAATTTAAACATCTGTAATTCCATGACAATTGAGCAAACTCCATCTGCTGATGAAGATCATATGTAATGATTGAAAGCTCCAGAACAGCTAGCAAATGGACCCTGAGGTGAGATTTTTTTGACATTGTATTCTCATTTACCATGGGTCAGAATTTTATAATGTGGTATTAGTGGTGTAAAGTAGTTACGATGGGCCCCAGTGCAGGCTATTATGATGGGCCCTTGTGCACACTAGTTGCTAGTTCTAAAGCCTGCATATGTATATATATATATATATATATATATATATATATATATATATATATA
>JAVQJL010014600.1:0-17287 GCA_036024295.1 Nannoperca obscura
CCTCCCCCGTTGCGATGGTCTGGTTGCTGCAATCGGGTGAAACCGTTTTTTTTTCAACCGGGTTATTTTTGGGGCACTGGTGTGGTTACGGCGCCCCCCCCCCCCCCCCCCCCACCCCCCCGCTTTGTTTCTTCTGGGATGCTTGAATGTGTTTGAAGACCCGCGTCTTGTTTTCAGCTTTGCTTCTCGACTGTTTTGGCTTGTTGTTGTTATTTTGGTGTTTTGCATGTGTGCTGCTCTGTTAGCATGGCATGTTTGTATTCTTGTTGTCAACCAGTACACCCCCACCCCTCTCCCAAAAAACAAACAAACCTGCAATTAATACAGCATGGATGTGTCTGGCCCCAGTTTTGCAATACATTCACAGTCACAGAGTTTAACCAGAAAAGAAATCTGATCTTTTAAAAACAGTTTATAGAA
Organism: Nannoperca obscura; assembly: GCA_036024295.1. Lineage (NCBI taxonomy): Eukaryota > Metazoa > Chordata > Actinopteri > Centrarchiformes > Percichthyidae > Nannoperca > Nannoperca obscura. The sequence goes on from JAVQJL010014600.1 coordinate 421, forward strand.
TCATCTTTTAATTTTCTGGATAAAAAGTTAAAAGTTTCTCAAGTTTTGACTCTTATTTGCTGTCCTGTAGAATATCTGAGTTTGCTTTTTGTAGCATAAAGACGAGTTGTTGGACTCTGAACATCTTCAATGTGTGGAAACAAAATATAAAGTGTGACTTTTCACATGAACTCATGACTTGTATTGTCACGTTGGAGTTCTGCCCCTTTTTATTTTATTTAATCAGGGTTCGTGCAAAGTCTCAAAAGTTTAAATAAGCTTAATTATTATTAAGTTATGTTTTCAAGGTTTTGGAATACGCTTGAATGTGAAAAATGGCCACATTTCACTCATGGAAACCAGAAAGCTTTTAATATTTGAAATTTATTTTAAAATAAATGTCTGGAATTTATAGGAACAATTTTAGATGTGATGATTTGAGAGTCTGGAAATCTTTGGTTTAAATACCTTGAAAGTGCTTGAAAAGTTCTTTTTACTCTAACAAAGCAAAACGAACCCTGTTTATTAACTTGTTTCTCACTTTGATCACTTTTAAAAGTTACTAAACTAATAAATACAAATGAACAGAAAGATAAAGTGGTGACTTGGTGGCATAATTAAAAAAATAAGATGTATATTAACATTTAACTTTAAGACTTAAAAGTATTTTAATGGATCTGAAAAAGCTTTGTGACTTGAATGTAATGATGGAACATGATGGTGAAGATGTCCTGGTGGAGACGAACACCAGCCACAAGCCAAATCATGTTTAAAGGAATGCTTTTAGACATTTTGGGAAACACGCTTATTCGCAGAAAAGCCAAGAAATACTCCAGTAAAACCTAAACATGACAATAATTGATTATTATAATAAACTTAATTGTTTATATCCCACTTTACTTTTAAGTGCTTCAGAGACATAAAAAGCCAAATACACATGAATAAAAGCATAAAACAAACTTTAAACTTAAACAGGATATAATGTTAGTGTTAGCCAGGCTAGCAGTTTCCTGCATTTCCAGTCTCTGTGCTAAGCTAAGCTAAGCTAACCGGCTAGCTTCATGAGAGTGGTGTGTAAAGAAAGCGAATAAAACCCCAAAAGGTCGAATTGATTCCTTTTTAAAATATTTTTTAATCTTGACTGTGGCTGGTCCCCGCTTTGACTGCTAAACACCAAACCATGAAAAGCTGGATTTATTTCAGTCCAATCTTTAAATCCAACTTGTGCTTTAAAGAAACGGTGAAACCAAATCTGCGATTCTGAATCTTCTGTTTATCTCCTCCTCCCGACAGTCGCCATGTACCTGGGGATCAAAAAGGGGAAAATAAAGACAGTAAACCCCGCTCCCTCAGATTCACTTGGAGTATGAGGACCACCAGCTCCATGGAGCCTTGTGATATCATGCGGGAGATTCGCAAGGTGCTCGATGCCAACAACTGCGACTACGAACAGCAAGAGAGTTTCCTGCTTCTTTGCGTCCACGGGGACGGGCGAGCCGAGAACCTGGTCCAGTGGGAGATGGAGGTTTGCAAGCTGCCCCGTCTCTCCCTCAACGGCGTCAGGTTCAAACGGATATCCGGATCATCCATCGCTTTCAAAAACATTGCTTCCAAAGTTGCCAACGAGTTAAAGCTATGAACAAAAAGGGTTTAAAAGTATACATATATATATCTAGAAGTATTTAAGCTGTACAATCATCCAAGTAGCAGTTTCCAAATGTCTCCTTTTTTAAAACAAAATACAGAGTATGTATTGAATATTATAATGTATAGATTAAGGCTTTTGGCAATAATCACTAATATCTCAGTCTATTCTGGACACACGGGGGCGACATTAACAAGTTGAATATGATTTGTCATGCTGTGAATGTGGACAAAAAAAATTCTGGTCTTATTTCTTTTTTTGTTTTTGTTTATTTTTTCTCCTCCTGGATAAAGACAAACATGACGTAGCGTTTTGTTTTCAGTGTAAATAATGTATCTTTACTTTCAAGGCGGCTTCACTGCAATACTTTTTGTTTTGTTTTTTCTTTTGTATTTCGTTTAAAAAGTAGAGATGAAGGTTGCGGGGCGGGGGGGGGGGGGTCCGTGTAAACGCCCACATGGTTAAGGGTCACTCATGTCTCAATTAAAAGTGTCTGTCAACTTGAAAGCGTCCCGTCTCGCGCTGATCATTTGTCCTCGGACACAAAGTTTAATGTTCAGCGTTTGAAAACTTCATTGGTAAAACATTGAAACACCACACGTTCAGGTGTTGAAGCTGTTGGTTTATTTCTGGAATGGTTTGTAAACCAGGTGACTAAAATAAGTCACGAGAGAGAGATCGGATCTGGTTTTAGCTGTTTGAGTGAAGAACCAGTATTTTAAATCTTTTAACTACAGCTGAACAAGAAGCCCAACTTCAAACTACAGATAAAACCCTCATGGAAGTTTGAGTTGGAATCTCAGATTATAGCAGACACTCATCTCTAGTTTCTGTCAAGCAACACTGGATTCTACATTTCCCATAATACAACACAACAGCAAAGTAAGCCTCCTGAGCACCTAAACACACCATCTCATTCTTTTAAAACTGCTTTCCTGTGGTTGAAGCAGTTTGCCAACATGGTTTGCTGCATTCAGGGACTCGTCAGTTCTCATATCTTTAGGTTTAACCTGACGTAGCTTTGTCATGTGACCATGTTAAAAGTTACAACTCGTGTTCTCTAGAAAAGCAGTTCCAACAGTAGCTGCAGGTGCATTCGAGTGCATCAGTGTTGTAACGAGTTCAAGACACTTTTGAACACCTGATAAACAAAATGACAAAGTTCAACTTGAACAGGAACACGTTTTATTTCAGATCCATCCGCACAGGAACCGTTTGTCTTAAATACACAAATCCAAACTGAGTGCATTCCAGGACAGAGTCAGACATTCATTCAGACGGGGGGGGGGGGGGGGTTACTTCTGGGCGGGCATAATGTCGTCGATGGACTGGCCCTTCTCCAGCTTCTTCTCCATCTCCACCAGCAGCTTGACTCCATCCACCACCATCTGCACCAGCTCCACCTCAGAGAAGCCCAGTCTGTCAGCGTTGGAGATGTCAAACACTCCACCCACAGCGGCCGTGTCCACACCACCTGACGGGGCACGACACAAAACAACCTCAGGCTGATGACAGATGAATAAAAGATGCATTTATGATCTTAAAATGTAGATCACTGAACCGAATACAGAAATCCAAATGCGTCAAAGGTTAAGTGTTGCTGAACAGTGCAGTCAGTAACTATGGCAACGAGGATAAAGATATGCAACGTTTACACACCAGTTCCACGTTTCTGGAGCCTCAGCTTCTTGAGAACATCCTCAAACTTGGCATGTTTGCTCATGTTGGGCAGCTTCACGTGCACACCTGCACGCAGGCCGGTGCCCAGGTTGGAGGGGCAGGTGAGGACGTAGCCCAGGTGCTCATTCCACATGAATGCATGGCTTCTCTCCTTGAACAGGCTCTCGATCTACAGCAAAGGGAGCCAGGTTAATAAGGTCCTTGTACATTTAATCATTTACAGAACACCTAAGTCTGGCTCATGTACAGATCACCAACCTTGGTGAGTCCGGTACAGAAACGGTTGAACACTTCCTTCATGTTTCCACCTTTCTGCATGGAGATCACACGCAGGTGGTCCTCCTCGTTCACCCACACCAGGAATGTCTTGTTGTCATTGTGCCTTTAGATAGAAGAGATTCAAGTTTAGTTTCACTCTAACTTAAACACAGTTGGTGACAAACGGCAGTGGAGGACAGTCTCACCAGATGCCCCTGGCGTCGGGCCAGTCGCGGGCCATCCCTGAGGCCAGCAGCAGAGGAGACACTGGCTTGTCAAACAGGAAGTGGTCGTCGATGAGCTGCTGCTGCTCAGCATCCGTCATGTTCTTCAGGGCGTAGTATTTCCCCTTCAGGTCTCCGGTCAGGGAGTCCAGAGCTGCGGGGGGGGACATGAGTTTGAAGACAATAGATGAAAACACCTAATGCAAAATCTAACAAACACAGGCGGCCATGTTGGATCCTCATCCTGTGAAGGACCGGCTTCAGAGTCTGAGCTTCAACAAATTCAAGTCGACCTTTAACTGAGTTCACTATAATCTGCAGTTCCTCCTGCTGCCACCAGAGGGCAGCCGGTCCTTCACAGACAAGTCCCACCAGCATCACGCCTTCAGTGGGCAGCCCTGCCTTCAGGACACAGCCCTCAACTCTTAATGCTGTTTATAAAACAGACTCGTCTCCGTCTGTGTGCAGATGTTCCTGCAGATGTTCAAGTGGCCTCTTACCTTCGATGGAGAGCTTCTCCACAGCGCGCCTCTCTCCCCGGCTGCAGTGAGGAGGCAGGCAGAAGCCGCGGATGCTGCGGCCTGTTCGGACACGGGAGCTCAGAACGTAGTTGGGGTCGAGATCGTCACCACCCTTAAGAGGACGACATGTGCGTTAGTATCTCGTTCAGGTCCTCTGACATCAGCCTTGTTAACTGGCTGTGGTACCTTCAGGTTGGCTGGGTTGAGGTCGGTCTTGTGCTTGTCTGTGGGTTTGTATCCTCCATGTCGGTCCTCGATCACGGGGTCCAGCAGCTCTTTGAAGACCTCGTAGGTCTCCTCGTCTCCAGCGACGCAGCCCACGGTCATAATGAAGGGGTGTCCTGCACACAAGGTCAACGGGGTCAGAGGAGACAGTGGACAGGGCAGACAAACCAACATCCTCACTAACTCAATGTGCTGCGTGTCATCAGGTCTCAGGACTGTGACTGTACCAGGATTATCAACCCCTGTCTGAATGACACCATCTATGGTGAAGCCGTTGGGTGTAGCCCGCTCGCTCAGCTTCTCGTACATGTCCAGGGTTAAGCACTTGGCCATGTGGTTGTTGTGCTGGCTGAGATCTGGGAACTCCTCCTGAGCAGACAGCCTCTTCAGCGTCAGCTTGGCCATACTCTCAGAACTAAACAGAAACACAGTCTACAGGGTGAGGGAGTCACCTGGTGACGGGTTAGTCTGAATACACTACAAGCTTTAACCACACCAGACAACCGTTACATTATGTAACGATGTCATCTTCACCGTTTGCTGTGAAGCTTTGCAATATGGCTGATCATGGAGACCATTTAGTGGCGCATGACACCTCCTAACTCATTCAGCTCTCCATATGTAGAGTTTATCCCCTTGGCAAGGTCACAGTGCTGTCAGTGTCTCCTGCAGGAACACGGAGCACGCAGCCGCTGCGGCCATTAAACACGCTCGACCGGGCGGAACAGATGGCGCTTCCACCGGAGAGCCGCGCGCTGGGTTTGTATTTTTTACCTGGGTTATCAATCCCAGTCTGGATGACATCATCCACAGTAAATCCACTGGGGGTCTCTTTGCTCCTCAGCCGCTCGTACATGGTGGGAGTCAGGATCTTGGCCATATGGTTGTTGTGCTTGCTGAGGTCCGGGTACTCCTGCTCCGAGGTGTACTTCAGCTTCAGCTGGTTGTGCGTGTTACCGAAAGGCATGGCTGCTCTCTGGACGGGGATGGAGGGGAGACACGGTGAAAAGCAGCCAAACAAACCGAGCGCAGTGCGGACAGCGGCTTAACGATGATCGGTTACATTTTTACTCAAATAACCGCAGATAGACAATGAATCAATCATCACAGCTGAGTGCGCTGAAACGGACAGCAGATGCATTATGTAACAAATACTATGCTTCGTATTAATGGATATTATTTGATTAAACTACAAATAAAGCGGACATATTCTTCATGAGGCCAAGATCATTTGTCACTGAAGTGTTGCTGTGCGTGTGGCGGGATTCAGAGTTAATGAAACAGTCTTCCTACCTGTTGTTGTCGGATTTGTGGATTACTATTACTACCGGGGGTTGAGACAAAGATCCCTATTTTTCAGACCGAGAAGCTCACAAACCACCAACAGCGTCCCAGCAGCTCTCCGGTCAGGCTGACGGCTTGTGCTCCACATTTATAGAAGACCTCCTCTCCTCCCATTGGTCAATATTTGTAGTCCATTCATACAATTGGACGCGTTGATTTGTCTGCTGCGGGAGTGGCGACTCCTTCTACATATTCAGAATAAACTACAAATTCTAATTCTATTCTCGCAACCTGCAAATACAAGTAGATTATGTGTGATCCAATCCGACTACTTGTCTTTATAACATGTATCACGTTTTATTCCAATTACCTGTTGAAGTCTGGAACTGAAGTTGCGTTCAAGTGACCCCATGTAATTGTCTAATTAAACTAAATGTGATCATATTGTGATTATATTTGATGCTGTTGTATACTTGTGTTACTAATTCAATATAATAAAAACACGTTATCATCTCATAAAATGTTCGTTTTACACCCATCATATCATCACCACCGTGACCAGGTACTTACACGTGAAAGCACCAGTAATCCCAAATTATAAAATATAACGTATAATGTAACACTGGAGGCAGTTTGTTTTTATTGCTTCTTTTACTACAGAAAATCTAAATACTTCTTCCACCATTGTTCACAATGAAATTTGTGGGTTATTTGTGTTTCTTTATACAACTTAAACTTGGTGTAATATCTCATATTTCTTGTCCTAACTGTGCACACATGCAACTGTAACATTGTGCTGCGTCTGGAGGCGAAAGGCAGATTTACAAATCACCTGAACCGCCTGTTTGGATCGACTTTGCCGGCGAGGGGAGTTTACTAGTCCGCGGAGCGGCGCTACATCCGGTCGCGTCTTCCCAACTTCCTCTGAAAACAACACCACGTGTGCGGGGTGGATGAATGGGGTAGCTGTCAGTGCTGGTCGTATGCACATTCAACCGAAACAAGGGCAGAATCTGTCGTTTTCCAACCGCAGTTTGTGTTTAAACTCAGCCGCCAAAGAACGCAGGTAAGCCGAGAGTCGCCAACGGCTCTTCCGTGAGCGAAGCTACCGGTTTACAGTAGCTACCGTTAGCATGTTAGCTAGTTAGCAAGTCGAACCAGCGTTTATTTCAGTTCAAAATTCAGTTGCACTCGTTAAGAAGTGACACTGTGCACTGTGACCTTTCTGTTTGAGTGGGGTTAGAAATGAGTTAACACTATAAAGAAAGTGTATAAATTGTGTTAATAGTTTCTAAAAATGTATTTTAAAAAATGTGACCCAATAACTTGGGTTAGCTAACTTAACGGTCTTGGATAACCAGTAACCGTTAGCGCCAGTAAGGATAATATCATCGCTAAGTTTAGCTAGTTAGCTTTACAGAAAACACCCTTCAGGTGTCTGTTTCCCTTTACTTTAATCTGAGGCTAAACTTTACCTCGAACACTTTGATAGCTTACGTTTGTGACAGCTAACCGAAATCACAGAGGAAACACTATTTGAAGGGGAGGGAAGCAGACATCGACACACAATCAAGAAACAGCAGAAATAAAACCTCGACAGCATCCATTCATGTCACTCACAGCGCGTCCGACATGTTTTCGTCCGGTTTCTTGCGTAAGTCCGCCGGTCTCTGTCTCTCCGTGTGTGTCAGTGTTGGAAGAAGCGGTTAAATATAACGCCCGTTTGCTCTTCAGTTTGAAAAGATGCTCCGAAACTTTAAAAAATAACGTTTTGTGCGCGTGACACAGAATGGCCAGAGTGGTTACCACGGCAACGAGAGGTCTCTTCCCCCCGCCCGGCCCCCTTCTGCCAGCATCCAGGAGCAGTTTCGTAGGGATGCACACTACTGCTATATCTATCTATCTATAGATATATAAAATCATGGCAGCACAAGAACAAGCTCTAAGCACACAATCGATGGAGGCCGGGGCACCAGGTCAGACAGGACCCCAGGTGCAGACTGTGCAAAGATGCCCCTGAGACAATCCAGCACATAACAGCAGGGTGTAAGATGCTAGCAGACAGGGCTAGCTGCTGGCTAGTGTACAGGAACATCTGTGCAGAGTATGGGTTGGAAGTTCCAAGGTCAAAGTGGGACTCACCTCTGAAGGTGGTTGAGAACGACCAGGCTAAGATCCTGTGGGACTTCCAGATACTAATGTGAGATAGTGGTGGCGAACCAACCGGGCATTGTAGTGGTGGACAAACAGCAGAAGAAGGCAGTAGTAAGAGATGTAGCGATCCCAAGCGACAGTAACACCAGGAAGAAGGAGCATGAGAAGCTTGTAAAAACACCAAGGGTTGCAAGAAGAACTAGAAAAGACGTGGAGAGTTTTATCACTAAGAAACAAACAGTATATCATCATATATCTTGACACCCAACTATGCAGGCAACAAGAGCAAAACATGAGGAAGTAAGCTCACTTCAATTAAAGATTTAATTATCGCGTTAAATGTTGTCCTCTCGAGTCTTTAACAGAGTATGTTCAACATATCACAATTAAAAACAAGTCCCACAAGAACCTGGGACCCACAAAATGCTGTTGAAGATTGTGCGTGACTATTTTAAGCGTACTATTTGTTGATAAATACTATTTATAATAAGTTAATCTTCCACCCTGTCACAGTGCTCACCATGAGTTTTGTGGAGTACTCAGACTTCATTCAGGACGGGGACGTTGCCATCATCTACCTGGGCCACGAGTCCATGATGCCAGTCAAGGTGAAGCAGGGCGCCCAAACGCAGACGCGCTACGGGGTCATTCGCCACTCCACGGACCTGATTGGCCAGCGCTACGGGTCGAAGGTCACCTGCAGCAAAGGCGGGTGGGTCCATGTGCTTCACCCCACGCCTGAGCTGTGGACCGTCACCCTGCCGCACCGCACACAGATCCTCTACACCACCGACATCGCCACCATCACCATGATGCTGGAGCTGAAGCCCGGGTCCATCGTCTGCGAGTCCGGTGAGGAATCCAAGACAAATGTAATGTGCAATGAAAGCCACACAAATACAGAATAAATAGAAAATATCACATAGTTTTGTTACAAGAGAACCTGACGTGAATGGGTTAAATGCACAACTTTATTACATTATTGCTTTTAATGTGTTTACTCATGAACTATTGCATTTGATATTTTTGATGGTGGCACAGAATTATCTACATATAAGGAATGGATTTAGCATGCGGGGAAGCTACAGCTAGTTAGCCATATTGCTAGCACTAATTTGAACTGTTTCACAACCTGCAGGAGTCTGTTTCATTCAGTAATTATTACCAAAATAATTAATTACACACAGAAAGTCTGCTGCAACTGCCAGAAAAGTTTGGTTTAAGAGAACATCCTTGGTTTTAGCAGATAGCCACAAACACGTCTGGTATGCATTAAACATCCATGAAAAGTCCCTGTGAGGCCCTTCGTGAATACAATTTGTTTTTGCTGGAATGACTGACGCAAACAGCAGAAGGAAAAAAATGAAATGTGATACAAAGATCTTTTAAGAGTTTCATTTTTAAAGAGACAATAAGAAAAAAGGGTTTTAATAGATTAAATTAATTTTGAAGGTAGAATTGGAACGTTTTTTGACCTCAGTATTCTCATTTCAGTCAGGGCTCTGTCCAGTAACTTGGTCGAAGCTGCCCTTTCCTACTTTGCATGTTGGTGGTTGTAAATGGCAACAAAACAAAACTGTGGAGCACAGAGCATGTTAATATGCTTCAGCCGGTGTGTGAAGGTTCATACTGAAGGAAATCAGTGGGAAAAGACGGTAGAATTTATTGATTTTGCAAGCCATGAGCTACATCCCTCGCCATATTTGTTTGTTGTCAAGTATCTTTTTTTAAAGTACTCTTAAAAGGCTGTACAAACCCCATATTAAAGTACGAGACGTCCTACAGATGCAACGTGGGAAATGGTGAAAGGACCAAAACGCTTTACACATTCACCCACTACACACAACAATGGCAGCACCCGCCAACCCTGGGATTAATGGATGGCCATCTGTCCCTCCCTCTGCTGTAGCTCAGTCTGACACTGACTTATAAACATAACCGGCACTGTAGATATCTACGAGGCGGAACTGCCGCAAACCTCCTGCATCAAGTAATGATGCAGTTTAGGTTTCCCGTTGGGGGGATGGGACGTTTTGTTCTATTGCTGCCTCACTGAGGACCCACACCTTTAACCACCGCAGCTGCCGATACTGAACACCATGAGTTGGCCACAGATGTGCCTGAGAAAATGATGTAATACAGTGTTTGTTTACGTGGTCACTTTATTTTACTGCTTCGCTTTCGCCTCCCTTTCTATTGGTTTATTTGCCACCTCTAAAGGGTGTGTGTGTGTGTGGGTGGGGGGGGGTGTTAATCAAGGAGTGTGGTGCAGTGCTCCATCATGCTTTGCTGCTGGCACATCACCTCATTGATTGGAGGGGTCTCCGGCCCTGATGAACGAGTTCAGCAGGAAGTCTGTTTAGTCAGCAGTGTGGAGGGGGCATCTCATTACTCTGGACTCTGATTTAAATGCACATTTAACAGATTTAAGGTTAAACCCTCACTCTGGAAGTCTTATCACGTTTGAATTCGCTGGAATAAAGGTTTGAACATCACATGAAAAGCCCCGTTTGTTCAATTATGAAATAACTTCTGGAATGCAGCATTTTATTAGCTGCACAAAACAACACTTGAGTGTTGAAGAGGTGCTACTCTGCATTTGTGCGACACTGGTGACTCAGTATGTTCAGCACAACAGTCTATAACCAGTACATGCTGTCCTGCAGAGGGGAGACTCTTGGTCAGTGAGATGTACAAACATGCAGCGATTAGAGCTGATAATTCAGTTTTCACTCTACCTGCACGCCAAGTCTGCCGAAGGAGCGTTCGGTCATGTGGAGGAGTCACCTTGGTCGCCACGTACTGTATGTTTTATCTTTCTTTTTCACCTGTATCAGCGTTTCACATCAAGCATGTTCCAGTGCCGGTATACTCAGCAAATACTCTCGGTAACTCAAGGTCGTTTGAGGCTGTGCAACAATTTCAGGTGGCAGTAGGGCTGAGCATTTAGTCACAATGTTATCCATACGGCAACATGCCCAAGTACGATTTTCCAAATCGCAGGACATACAAATTTATTTTGAAGAAGGTAAAATGTGTCACAACATACCTGTTTTATCAATGAAGCATTGTGGAGCTGCAGAGATCTCCAGCTGTATGGCAACATGCTTCTTTGGCACCGACCCCAGCAAAAAACATATCATTTATGTATAAAATGAAATGAAATGTAGAATTTATGATTCATGCTAAATTTGTGACTCATATCTCAAACGAATATATGTCTAAATAATCTCAATATGATACGTTTTGATAGGTTTCAGTCCTTCTGACAGTACAGTTGTGGTGCTGTAGGTGGGAAGCCAGTGAGGGATCATGTAATGTAATGGACAGACCCTCCATTTAATCTGTGCAGACGCTCTCATCTCAGGTGTCACAATAGTCTTGCTTCATTTTATGGGTAATATTAAATTGAAGAAATGCCGGAAAGCTGCTTGAGTCTGACTTCATCTGCCGGAACATCCACCCACAGTCGGCCTTCGAGCTGCTCCACAACATTTTAGGGGTTGAGTGCTTTAATGAGTTGAGTGCTTTCCCTCTTCTAAAATTGCCTACTGGGAAAATGCAGTTCCTTGAACTCTGGACCTGGTTTTGCTTTTCATCCAGGAAACCACCGTGTTGTATTTGATAGCAGGCAGGGGGGGGAGAAGGCAGGGATGACCTCCTGCAGTCCCCCTCCCCCTCAACGCTGTTTTCATCCTCGTATCACTGCTTCCTCTCGCACTGTAGCTGCCAGCTCACTTGTTTCCTTGAGCAGATTAGAAACGTTGAAATGAGTCACGAGTTCCATCAAAGAAAGCCTCTCGTTAAAAGGGCACTTCATCATCATTTGTGTTGTACTGTGACAGACGGAGCCCTGAAATAGTTTATTTCTATCCTTAATCGAAGAGCTGCTGGTAAACGCTAAATCTTCCAGCTGATTCACGTCTAAGAGGTCAAAAAGAGTTGTATTTCCTTTATCCTGAAACCCTGAAGTACACACGGTCGTGCACCACTTCTTTATTTCATGAACCAATGCATCAGACGATACTAATACAATGCTAATCATTTTAGCCATGCTAGCAACATAGCTCTGGGGGATGGCAGAGTCATTCCACCACTTTTGGTCCAGACTGATATATCCCAATGCTCTAGCGCCACCATCAGGTCAAAAATCGTAGAAAACTAATGACAATCCCATCAGCCTTAGCTGTTCTTTGTATTTAGTGCTAATTACCAAAAATTAGCATGCTAACATGTCAAACGTAGATGGTAAACATTACACCTACTAAACATCAGAGCACGTTAGCATGCTAAATGTAAATACAGCCTCACAGAGCAGCTAGCATGGCTGTAGATGTAGTTCCTCTTTAATATCAATTAAAATCTGTTTATAAACTATTAATATTCACTTTGTTGAGATCTGTAAGCACGTTACAAGAAAGGTCAAAAGCTCAAATTCCAACACGGAGACACAAATGAGTCAACAGCTGCTCAAACTCTGTGTCAAAACACTTTTAACTTGGGAAAGAGTTTGTCACAGTCTCTCTGCTGTGTGCGGTGGGACGGTTTAGTGCTTCATCATCGCTTGGAGCAATTTTTATCTTCTGAGTTTCTAACCCTTTTTTTTGTTCCTGACACATCGTGCATGCACAAAGTCCCTTTTCATGAAACTTCTGCAAGTTTAGCACAGATTCCACTCATCAGTTTCCTTAGTTATTGTGTGTTCCTTCTTGTCTCTATACGTCAAATCATATTGACGCATCGAGACGTCTGTTGTCTGTCTCTGGCTGTATCGCACCAATAACCCACACTGAGTAATGTGTTGGCTGTTCTCTAACCCGGAGTAAACTGTGTTGCAGCCTGGGAGTGCAAACACATGATAAGCAGTTGTGGTTCAGCAGAAAGTCATTGTTGGACTTTAGGACTCATGCTCTTAATGTAATATCTTCTCCAGTTACAGACACTCTGACGACACCAGATCCCTTTGATCAAATCTGCTCTTTCCCAGATTTGTATTTACACATTTCTGACACGATTTTTCACAAGTGTATTTCTGGTGGACTTGTTCTGTCCAGCACATCCGGGTAACCTGCAGGATGGAAACCGGACCCGTCAGCATCCAGGCATGAAGCCTGAGGTCCAGAGTCGGTTCTGTGCTGATCGATCGTCTGTTTATGTGGCTCGAGGTCAGAGCTTCATTTCCTCTCAACAGAACACTTTACTAGATGAGGGTGGAGGTGTTCAGCCTGAGCAGTGAGGCTGCAGTTTGTTGCTGTGGCACCACATGTACATTTGGCACAATTATAGCTGCCGGAGTCGACCGGAGCTGAAACAAATGGTTGATTTAATCAATAAGTCGTCACCAAACTGCTCTCTGGTTCCAGCTTTCTCACTTATGAAGATTTCTTCTCTTTTTTCGTTTCTTATAAATTGATTATCTTTGACAGATATCTGATATTTTATGGACTAAACCATTTGTTGACAGATTAATCTGTAATGAAAATAATTGTTATTTGCAGCCTAGTTTACAATTGCAACAGTGCGTTCAAGAACTATGATGGTTTATGTCAAATGGGCCTTAAGTGTTTGGTAGTCACTTATAGACAAACCTACAAATCAAGAGTAAAGACACAGAACTGCATCCACACCAGCAGGACAGTTAGTCACCCAGAACCATAAAAAGTCCTGTTTATCACTGATAAAGAGTTGTTGTCTGTCTGCTGCTGTGTATCGTTTCATCTGCATCTGTGTCGCTTCAGTTTCCCATTTCCCATCCGGCTCAGCCGCGTGAGGCCTTTAGCAAGAGTTAACAGAGTGCTGCTGTGGGGTAAACATTGCCCTCTTTGTCGCGCCGCCACGCCAACAAAGGCGGCGGTGACGTAATGTCAGGAGAAGACGACGCCGCCGGGGTGGGGGGGAATCTGCTGGCTCCGTGCCTTAACTCCGTGTCACATGACCGGTGTTGTTTTTCTTCTCGTGAAACCCACAAACAACCTCATCACGCTTTCACAAACTAGCGGCCATTAAGGACCCGGTCGGGGCAAAGAAGGGGTCCCACTCAGAGAGAGAGAGAGAGAGAGAGAGAGAGACTCTCTTTAACATCATTTCTGATCTTCACGTCCACAAAACAACGCAGAATTTTCTTTTCTTTATCTGGTTTTGCAGACCCGCTCAGATGATGTGCGTCCATTTCCAGTCAATATCATGTGAAGTGACGTCTAAAAAAAAAGTCCTTAAAAATGTCAATGTGTCTCTGGTGCAGTGGAAACTTTTTTTTTATCTCAGATGTGTTCAAATGAACTCTTGCAGCTTCTCGAGAAGAGCTCGAGAGGTTTTGGTTGTGGACTCCAGACCCGTCCCCCTCCAAAGACTTGTTTAATTCGCTCAGATGCTTTTTAAACGTGGGGATTTGCTGCCTCACTTTTTCTTTTGCGATCGTAAACTGCAAAGTGGTCATTTTGGGCTATTTGATGACGTCCCCTTGAGCTTTAGTGAACTAAATTTCCATAAATGTAACAGACCAAAACCTAACCAGACCTAACAATGAACAGTTTCACAGAGGAAAGCAGCTTCTCATACAGGGTGGAACGTTTTAAACAAATGATGTTTCACGCTGAGACATTATTACTCACTGCAGCAGCGCTCTGAATTTGTCAAATCAAGGGGATCTCTTGCAAAGTGACGGCCTTTGTGGTGTGAAACGTCCTCTTTGTTTCCCTGTTGAGCTGCAGTGCATCGATTGCAACAGAAAGAAGAGTTTTGTCTTGAAAAGACTGTAACGTTTGAAGAAATCCTGGAAAGCTCTTAGAAGCTTCACATAAACATTTAGCATGAAAAGGGGACTGTGGATTTCCATTTTTAATTGTTGTTTTGATCGTGTGTGTTGCAGGGACGGGTAGCGGCTCGCTCTCCCACGCCATCCTGCGTAGCATCGCCCCCACGGGTCACCTGCACACGGTGGAGTTCCACCAGCAGCGGGCGGAGAAGGCGGACGAGGAGTTCAAGGAGCACCGCGTGGATCGCCTGGTCACCGTCAGGAACCAGGACGTGTGCAAGGACGGCTTCGGAGTGACCGGGGTGGCCGACGCCGTCTTCCTGGACATCCCCAGCCCCTGGGAAGCAGTGAGACACGCCAAGACCGCCATGAAGAGACAAGGTAGGACGCCACCGATGGAGCCTTTCAAGGCCACACTGACGGCATCCTTTTGCTGAGTGTGTTTTGGTGTAGCTACCTTGAAAGCGCTTTAAAAAATGCTTCAATTTTACTCTGAACAGCCTTGAAGGTTTTACAAAATCCTTAATTTTAACCGTTATGTTTTCAAGGTTATGAAGATGCTTGAATTCTCATCGAACATATATTACTTGAAAACTACTTGATTATTTTTTTCTCGTGTAAAAAGTCATTATTGTTTGTTGATCCCAGTTATCAACAGTTTTTATCTCATTCTCAGAACAGTCGACTCAGTCCTGCTGAGTAAAGTGCGTGCGTGCGTGCGTGCGTGTGTGTGTGTGTGTTATAACCGTCTCCATCACCTGATGTTGACTGTGTTCGTCGAGCCACAGCACGAACACGAGTGTGACTGAGCACTTTTTAAAACACCAGCCAGTAAAATTACCCCCCCCCCCCCCAGGTCGTGTCGCCTACCATGACCACCAATCGACCTCATTAACTTTGTCTGTGTGTGTGTGTGCGTGCGTGACCAGCAGCATGTCTGGGCAGGTCGGCAGGTCACTCTTCAGGAGATCACAGATTCACAGTGACTCTGGAGCGTTGACTTCTTCCACTTTATTGATCGTCAGTTCAGGACAGAAACACATAACCAAACAGACAGACGCAACCAAAGCTTTCTGTTTCCCAAATCTAAGCTACACACCTCGCGGTGTGGAAGCTATCGGTACATTTTAAAGGTTCACTGTGAGGTGAGGTAACCTCAGTGTTTCAGTGTTTGTTGGGAGTTGAAGCCGTTCAGATGCAGCATGATGTGAAAAAGAAATCCCTAATATGAAGAGGAACGCAGGAGGAGCGAGGATGCTGCACTCGCCCTCCTCCTCTCTGAATCCCTTTTATGGTGCCACTGCTACATATTCCTTTTATGAGCTGTTGACCTTCTCTCACACACACACACACACACACACACACACAGATAAACAGAGGGCAGCCATTGTAGCAGCAGTCCCATGACCATACAGGGTTATGCTGCAGGCTGAGAGAGCGGGCGAACGTGGCTCAATAAGGGAAGGCTTGATTTACGTCTCCGCGGCTCACGCTGGGGGGGGGGTGAGCTGTGCAGGATTCACCTGGGGAAGGTCATGATGGGATGCCAGCTTGTCTTTGTGTTGAAGTGAAACGTGTCGCACATCTTTTCTCAGCAGAGCTGCTTCGCTGCAGAGTGAACGACAGCACAGCGTGTTTCTTTTTCCCCCTCTAAGCTGTAATTCTTGTAATGTTCTGGCCTGCAGCCCAGGACCCAGGATCCTCACCCCCCCTCCCCCCCAAAGACTTAAGAGTCTTATTGTGCAAGCGTAAAGCGAACATGAGCACACCGACAGAGAATCCTGTATGGATGCTGCGTTGCGTGGAAGTACGGATGATATCCGAGGCTATTAATAACTCCCTGTGTTCGTCGTCCCGGTTGCTAGGAGACCGTTGACTTTGAGTGTTTATGGCGTCTCGAGGGAGAACACTGGTCCTGCTATCTGAAACATCCCGACCGTCTCCCGTGATGTTGGACTCCTCGACGAGGCTGCCCCCTGCAGACCCGTCCCCCTGCAGACCCGTCCCCCTGCAGACCCGTCCCCCTGCAGACCCGTCCCCCTCCAGACCCGTCCCCCTCCCGACCATCCCTCTGCAGACCCGTCCCCCTGCAGACCCGTCCCCCTGCAGACCCGTCCCCCTGCAGACCCGTCCCCCTGCAGAC
>JAVQJL010014623.1:0-10987 GCA_036024295.1 Nannoperca obscura
TAAAGGTGAAAGAATAAAGCAATACCCCCCCCCCCCTCAAAAAAACCCCCAACTACTGACGACGTTGGCCGTGTCCATCTGTGATGTGACCCTACCTACAGGGGCAATGGTTTACAGAGTGAGTGAGTCATGGATTCTTTGTTCAGTTTCAGTTTATTCACAAAAAACAGATAAAATGCAAACGCAATCATACAAGACATAATGAGGATATGTGAAATGGGACACTCTGATAAGCTATCTACAGCTTGAGAATAAGGGCCCAGACACTAAGCAGATAGTATTTTAAATGGTTTTCTAATACATTTTCTAAAATGTAACCCTAGCCTAATCTTAACCTAGAAAACCACTAAATGGTCCCAAGACATTTATTCCATCAGTCTAAACATTGGTTAGATAGGTAAGATAAATAAAATAGATCAGAAATAATAATACAATTTAGGTGGATTTCAGAGTAGAATCATTTGCTTAGAAGTTCCCAGCAGTTTAAGGTATTCAAGCTTTAACATATTTTAGTAGTAAATGTAGTAGCCTCATGCTTTTTTAAAACAGATACAGAGGTACATATTTATGGTGTTATCAATTTCTTTCCACTGTGGACCTCTGCAAACAACACTAAGGCTTGTACATTAAAGTTTGCATTCTTTTAACCCTTTATGAGATGTTTTTTCATATATATCTGTATTTGTCTTATATGTGTCTTATATTTGTTCTATATGTGTATCTTGGAGTATATATACAGCATTGTACATTATACAAGCATTGTGAAATATGTTACATTTGGAAAGCTTCAGAAGACTGTAGTTGTAGAAAAGAGGGTCAGTGGGAGCATTTACCTTAAACCAGGATATAGCATGTATGACTTTCTTTGGAAGAATTTAGTTTTTTTAAATTACTAGGAAAGGTATTGCACCATATTAACATTACAATTATCTAAATGATGCTCAAATAATTACTGATATAAGGTTAAGAGTGCATTAAGTTGGAGAAAGTGCCTTAACTTGAAAAATAAGACAACATATTTGGACAATTTGTGTTGCAACGCTTTTATTTAAAGGGTTAAAAAGAGTCATAAAATGTTTTTCTTCTGCTCTGGTGCCTTCAGTCTTAGTTAGTCATAATCTATTCCCTCACACATAGACACACAAATGCACAAACTAAGGCACACACACAGTCACCCTCCCAGTGTGTGTCATGTTCTCTGGCTAAATTATCCAGCAGTTGCAAATGTGGAATTGTTTTCTCCTTGGAAACAGTAGATGAAGGGTCTGCATAAAAATAACGCTTAATTACTTTGTGATAACATTAATTATTACCTGGAGGCTTGATAATTACATGGTTGGTTTATATAATTTTGTCACAATTTATGTCTTAACTAGGTGGAAGCTACGTGTATACTTAATGAGGAGTTTGTTTATGTATATTATTTTTGCAATGTGGAAATCACATCACAATCTCCAAAAAGTCACATGGTATATTATGCTTTAATTTGCGTTTAAACAAACAAATCTGTATTGGCAAAATCCAATGTGAAATTAGGTACACTTTACTGAATTTAATTAAGAAAAGGCACATCTTATCCTGGTTTTATCACTGAATGTAATCACCACTCACACCACTTACCCATTTGACAGTAAACAACAGCTTTAACTGGGGGAGTTTTCTCTTTTCCTCACGTCGCATTTTCAAGGATCCTCCATTAGCCTATAATTAGCTTCCTCTGTCACAACCTGCTACTTAGTACCAGAAAGTGTCCTGCCTGTCTCTTTACTACATCACAGTGATGGAGGGTCTAGTGAAGTTATCTCCCCCGTACTCTGATCAAGTGAATCAGTCCCAAGTTCTGTACTACGTGCCTGGAGGGTGCCTTCACAAGACCAGACAGATCCTTTGTTTAAGTGTGCCGTGCTGCTTTGAGACTGAGCCTGACCGGACCATGACTTTAGAGAGTGTGAGTTTGTGTGTGTGGGGAGCTGTCCCTGGTGCTTAACGGAGAGCTCACTAACTAGAAAGGGAACACACTGCCACCATGTTTGTAAGGGATTCACATTCATGCCAACTTAGCAGTTGCAGAGATTAAGGAAATGTGACTGGGGCAATATTGTGACAAGCCTCAGAAAACTTTCCAAATAAACTCATGCTAACTTTGCACTCGCCACCCCCGAATCCCGATTTGGGAAACGTGACTCCGGCGATTTAAATGACTTAAATCATTGAATTGCTTGTCTCTGAGTTTGACAAAACAAAGACAATAACACCCTGGAAATTAATCTTTGCTAACGGCACAGGGATCTTCTTCCTTGGTTACCAGTCTGCTAACCAAGCTAGCTGTTTGGTTAGCCACCTAGCAAACTGCCTGTCCATTTGGCGTATGAACAAACCGTTGTCACTTACTGTTCCATAGCATGGTACTATTTCAATGGAAGTGAAAAATACAGGAACATGAATAGAAAGTCGAATATAGAAAATATAACACATACAGTTTATTAAAAATGATTTAATTCATTTCAAAAGCCAGTGCAAGATAAAATGACTGGAGCTGGACTCCAGAGACTCCAGAGACCAGCCAAAAACGCTCTTTAGACTGTCATTAAACTGAAGCACAATTGTACAGTATTACCTGCCTGCAATGGTATTAGCTTTAATAGGCTCCAACATATTTCCCCCACCACTACCTGGAGCAGGATGTGAAATGGATAGGATCCATTACTCAGTAAATACATCAACATCAGCTGTAGTATCTCACTCCGAGGCATATGGGTTGTCTGTGGCAGCAAACGTGACTTGGACGGAAACAAGCTGGTGATAAATATGGCTAAGCTAGATAAAAGAGGGGAACATAGAGGAGAACTAGCAAGAAGAGAAGAGAGGAAGGAGGCGGCAGTCTGGCTTTGTGAGGTGAATGCAGATCGAAGCATTACGGCAGATAAGGCTTGTTTGTGTGTTGGAAATGTGCATATGTCGGTGCATCTGCATAATGTCATCATACAAACATACAGTTCAAACACACATCAGAATGTAGCTGTCCAATAGAAAGGAGTGAAAACAGATTTTAAGGCTTGCTGTGTTTGCCATCTCCTGATGAACTGGTCTGTAGATTAGCATGAAATCTGCCTGCTGCGCTATCTACCTGTTGAATCACATCATTCAAACTTGATACTTATTGTAATATAATATAGACAGACTTTTCAGACATGCTGGATCAAACTGCATTCAGATGATGACCTTGTTTGTGTGTGTGAAAGAAGGGAGTGCTGGAAGCATATTTTGTTTGACAAAACAATCCTTGGAATGGAGTTTGCTTAGTTGCCATGGTGGTCATATTTGGGGGGAGAGGGGAACTGTAACTCCTGTTTCTGTTCCAAGGACGGTGTTTGATGTCTGAGGTGAACGGTTTGCATGATCTCTCTCGGTCCATTTACTGACTTCTGGTCAATGACCACATTGTATTTGATTTTGACGTGATTGAAACTCTGTATTTAGGTTGAATGACCTAATGGATTGAAATGGATTGTGCTACTTAAAAGAGAAATATATGTAATTCAACAGTTTTAAAACCAAAGCCGTAGTCTTCAACTGCATTTTGAAGAAGTCTATTAAAAACACATACACATACACACATACACTCTCCTGCTGCTGTAAATAGCCAACTGTGTATTGATCTGCCAGTGAAAATAGTTCCCAACATATACACCATTTATTAAATCTGCTAAAAACTACAGTGTCCGGCTGTTTTAGGAAATTAGCCTTTTAAAAAATGAAAGAATATGCTTGTGAGCCATTAAAAAAAAGAATAACATCATAACTAAGAACCAATAGCTTGTGACTGAGAGGCTGAGAAACATAGAAAGTAATATTTTCATGGGATTTGGGACAATAAGAAAAATATTGAATATTGCCAGCCCTATCCTTTGATTTGATAACAAAAAATGTAATGCATGTGGTGCCTTTTTGTATCTTAAAATTGGTACAGGTCTTAAAAGTAAATGCCCATATGACAGGTATTTATAGACATGAACAACCCCACAGGCGCCCTTCCCAGTACAGCTGCAGGGCGAATAAGAGTAGAAAGATGCAGGCTTTTGCTAAGCAGCAGGAGTGTGCTGCTAATGTTTCTGAAGAACCGAGCAGGCAGCGACCACTGCAGCTGAATGCTAAAGCCAGTGTGGCCTGTGTCTCTTAAGATGCAGTTTTTCTACATACTGGCCGGAAGATGTTTCCAAAAACAGACGCCAATGGGTCGCGTCACAGATGCTACATGTCATGAGGCCACTGACACAACTAGTACGCTGCATTTATGACTAAAATGTGTTATTTTGAAAATCCTATGTCCACTGTAACTTGTGTCACAGAGGTTAGGTTTTCCTCGTGTCTTCCAGCAGCTTCTCTCAAAAGCTCATGAATGGATTTCCATCAAACTGGCCTGAGCAGACAGGCTTCATGCCAAAGAGCAGTTGATTAGATTTCGGCGGTGATATGGATCTCACATTTCCGCCATCAGATGATTATCCTTTCTGAAGCCGTAACTAAGATAAAGACTTGACTCCAAATCCTTTGGGTATGTTTGCACGGTCAAGAAATCAATTTGAATCAAAGACAAGACTTATATCTCTGGGTGAAGCAGCAAGCTGGAGAACTGTACAGCCTTGGCAGAGTATGTTGACTTTTCCCATATAACAGTGTGTTATATATAGAAAAAAGGGCGTCTATTTCAGTTAACGTTCTGATCTTGTGCACTTCTTTAAGAAATTTAACTGTGTTGGTGATACAGATGATGGTGATTTTCTTTCCCAAAGCACTCCACTCTGGAGCTCTTGGTTATCGATTTCCCTTCCCAGAGCTGCCACAGTGTGGTGCCCGCTCGGAGACATCGCAGCTGGTTTTCTCAGTAGGTGGTTGCCATAGCAACAGGTAGCCACGTAGTCATGGCGGCCGTTGAGGGCAGGGTGGTGGCAGTAGGGAAGGGAGGGGGCTTGAGGGGAGGTGTGGGGTGTATAGAAAGCAGTGGCAGACTATTAATAGAGCTTATCAGGAGCCAGCTGCAGAAAGCTGCGGTCTCATGGCACCATGTCAGATACATCCTGGGCAAACACACATTGTTGTGTGTGCATGTGAGTGTGAGTTGTTGTGAACGTGTATACAGTGTGTGTGTGTGTGTGTGTGTGTGTGTGTGTGTGTGTGTGTGTGTGCGTGTGAGAATGGATGTTTTCCAGATCAGAGCAGTGCACAGTCCATTACTGAGATAGTATTTGTTTGTGTCTCTTGAGTTCACCTCACCTCCACATGACATCATTGTTGCTGCTGTTGGTCAAAGGTCAAAGTAATAATAGAAATTATTGAAATAACTATAATTAGTAATAATGATGGATAACTGCCACTTTGTAAAATACTTTGGTTTTGTGATTTTAAAGTTTAATTGAAAGTTGAGCTTCATAGTTTCAAATTATATGACAAAAATAATATAACTAGACGAGGTAGTAATGTTTTTTCACGTTGGTTTACAGTGGTCAAATAAAAACCACCTGTAATAGTGGTAGCATTAATTTCTAATAAAAGTTACATGAGATGAGACTTGTCAAACAACTACGAAACTGCCATAATACCTATTTAATGAAAATGATGACCATTTGTGGGACAATGTGATTTAATATGAGCAATCATACTGTATTTTAGATAGGGTTAAAGCACAATAATAGGTCACCTGGGGGCCATGCTATCAACACTTTGTATACACAACACTTACATATTATCACCTTGTAAAGTTGTTGTGGTAAATGTTTCTTGCGATCTAGTACAATAAATGTAAGTCAATATGTCTTTTAACTGTTAAATGCTCCACTGTGTTCACCAGCTAGTTGCTAACTTTATCTGTATACCATTTGGTGTTGGGCACGTAGCGTACAGTGAGTTTAACAGAGCTTTTTTTGTTGTTGTTGCTGAAAATAGGTACCTGCTGCAACTGTAAACACGGTTGAGAGCAGTGAGACTGAACCAAAAAATAAGCTAACAAATGCTAAAATGCTCATTGCTCATGCTAATTTCTTACTTTTACGGCTATATACCATCAAGACTAATGACATTCCCACCATCCATTGCTGTCCTTTGTGTTTAGTGCATGTTAGGGCACGTTAATATGCTAACACGCTAAACTAAGATGATTAACATGTAAAATAAATATAATGTGTTGTGAAAACATTCGGATCATCTCCTGTGCTGTCCAGTTTGAGACTTCTGCAGCAGAACTACTGAGCAGAAGACTAAGTGTTGGAGAAGAGGTCCAGACTTCTGGCCCAAAAGCTGGACTTCTATTTTTCTACAACACATCGTAAACATTATACTTGCTAAATCATCATTAACATGGTAGCATTGTTATTGAGAGAATGTTAGCATGCTGATGTTATCATTTACCTTAAGTACAACCTCAGAAAGCTCTCAAATGACTATTAAATTGTCATAATGCCTTTGAATTTATTAAAAGCTGACACAATAAGAGAATTACGTTAAAGTCAGGTGATTGGTTAATGTTAGTATAAGGTTTCGATCATTGTTAGCCTATAAACAAGGCACATTTTTATGTGTCTTATAAATAATACCAACTCCTTTTCATATAAGCCTGCATTTCCTTTGAGAGCAAGCAAGATCTTTGAGTGCCAGACAGTTCTTACACCCGTCACCTTGCTTAGCAGAACCTCCCACTAACCATCTCTTTCTCTGTCTCTCCCCCCGCTGTGTAGGTATTGCCTCTATGACAGTGCCAGTGTACATCGCCGAGGCCTCTCCGCCCCACCTCAGGGGTCAACTGGTGACGGTTAACACCCTGTTCATCACCGGTGGACAGTTCACTGCCAGCCTCATCGACGGTGCCTTCAGCTACCTGCAGCGTGATGGGTGGAGGTCAGACACAGACACACACCTGTCACATACAGAGAGATGTGTTAACTTACAATTTAGGCGAATAAAGCAATAAATAACATAAAGCACCTTGAAAATGGCATCTTATATGTCTACATAAACTACTTTTCAAAGGCTCACATTTCCGTTATTGTCAGATACGATATTGGCGTATTTTCTTTGGCTTCTTATCATATCAAATGCCAGAAGAAGTCCGGCTGGCTCAGACCGTCATTCCAAATGTCAATACACGCACAGGTCAGCCGCTAACATTTGCTGCAAGTACTATACGTTTGAAACCTACAGTATGCCTCTTTCTCTGTCCTTCCTTTCTCTTATCTGTTATCTTCGCTCTTTTCTTCTCCTGATTGTGTCCCTTTCCTGCTGTCACACTCGGTGCAGGTTTGTAGAGTGTTGAGATACACTAGATAAGAACCAAGCTTTTTGCAAGAATTTGCTTCAAATACTGTTCTGATGAAGACGGCAGAGGTCATTTAGAAACCCCTAGACTGGTGTGATTCATACATGATTATTGCTTTTCGGAGACACTTATTGAGTTTAGAGTATGAACGTTGTCTGATTGACGTCTTTGCCTGCGTAGCAGAAGATAAAGCCTTATATGACTGGGTGTTCACTTCAGTGAAATGATATGGATTCTTTTGAGTTGTATAAAACAGCAACCTGCTGCTTCTTCACTTCTTCTGCTTCTAGAGATAATGCTCTCTAACATTTTATCATTATCAGTCTTTTCCTCCCTCATTCCTTTCTCTTGTATCCTCTTACTCGTTTCCTTCCTATCACAGTTTTTTGGATTTGTAAAACGACCCTTTTTATGTTGAACCCCGATTGTGTGCATGAGTGGATACAGAGAGGCAATTACCTCTCAACATAATAGTCCAGCGTATCCGTGCTTTTTGTTTGGGTGAAGTTGTTTTGTCATGATATCAGAACTCGACGCTTTATAGTTTTGGTTTGCTGTCAGAAAGTTCAACATGCAAAGCGTATGTTTATGTGCACTAATGCCTAATGTCGGATCTTTCATCTGAGTCATTTTTTCATTTATTAGAAAAAGATTTATTATAATTTCATAATTTATTTTTTATGACGTTATCAAGGTCACCAGATTTACTCAAAATGGCAGAACATTGAAGAAAAGCTAAATCAGATTTTATTTTCTTTAGTCCTATCCAAATTGCACTCTACACTTCTAGTAACTGGTGTTTTGATGTGTATGTAACCCCATTTATCACAAATCCTCATCTGTTCTGCTCAGGGTTAAAGTTAAATGCTAAATGTAAATGCTATGGTTATTTTAAGCCTAATAATCTAATTAAAGCCTTAACATTTCCCCCAGTGTCTAATTTGAATGACCTAAACTACCTGATGTTTGCTAGCAAATAGCTCAACATGAACTGAAAAACATGTGCAACCCTTGTGCAACCTATTTTCTTAGGTTATGTCGTTTCTGTGATCATAATTGGATTCCTCAATCCCCCCCTCTACAGGTACATGTTGGGTCTGTCGGTGCTTCCCGCCGTGCTGCAGTTCATTGGATTCCTGTTCCTGCCAGAGAGCCCCCGCTGGTTAATCCAGCGCGGGCTCACCCAGAAGGCCCGCCGCATGCTCAGTCAGATCCGAGGCAACCAGAACATCGACGAGGAGTACGACAGCATCAAGAACAGCATAGAGGAGGAGGACAGCGGAGGAGGTAACAGGAGGAAAAGGAGGGAGGATTTAGTTTTATGCTGTAATTTTTGTAATTTTTTGTTTTTTTGGTGATGTTTGTATTACAGCAATATCTACACAGGTATCCATGCAGAGGTTTGTTTTATTTGTTTGGAGTTAGCAAAGATTACCTACAGATGTTACAGAGCCATGCTTGTTAGCTTAATGATTCTGCTCTTCTGTGCATGGATCTGAATGTACAGTAGATTCAGTTTTTTTCGGGGGGGACAGGAGGATACACATATACAGGTACTAGCATGTGGCGAGGACATCCTGCCACCAGGTGGGAAACACTGTAATGTTTGTTTGTTTACATGAAAACTCTGCAGGGTGCCTTGAATATCTGAATGTCAGACCTGCAACATTTGTAAATGACATGTTGCAAAATTAAAACAGCATTATCACCTGTGAGGGTCGTAAAACCTCTGAGGAACAAACTTTTCAAGGCATTTCTTTGATGTAGAGAGAAGTGCTACAGGTCAAAGGTCATTCGTCATCTTTGCGCAGGCTTTCTTAGGAGCTGGAACAAACTTCTCCACAGAAAAGGCATATAGTGCTATGGGAGCTGAGGGATGATTGGAAACGCTGAAAGGGACTGATTAATTTCTGGACTCGTGTTAACAACTCGACACAGTAAAAATCCTGAGCCTTGAAGGCAGCAGTCTCCTTTTCAGTCACTTTGATGTCCTCCTCAGTGAGGCTGATTGGACATTTAATGCTGCCCTCCTCCTGTGCGATGAAGTCCTTCCTATTGAAACAACAATCAAGGAATTCAGTTGCTCTGTTGCATTTCACTCTGAACTCTTAGGGTGATGGCGGTGACCTGCCAATCAAACAGTGACGGGCAGTAATGTGGCATCTTTTTTCCAGATTTTTTTGTTGACGTGGTTCGAGTTTCTGTAGGTGGAGCTCTTTTGTCCGTCGGTCTTTTCTGTGGTGGCTCTTGGTGTTCCAGAGGACTGTTTATTCAGAAAAACATCTGCTGCTGCCCGAAATATAAAGCACATGACTTCCTGTGCAGCAGTGAATGTTTCCTCATGCAGGAACAGAGCAGCATAATGTTGAATCTGGGTGTAGGTTGAATCCTTTGGTGTAAGTGTACTTTGGTGTGAGTGCACTCTTCTGAGTTGAAATTACACGCTGAAGTTGCTGAGACCAACACTGCATCATTTCAGCTTTCAACAAGGTGAATCAGCAGTGTAAGTAAAGATATCTGGCAGAAAGGCAACCAAACAGAAAAGTGAAGGAGGTCAATGTGGTAGTAGATAGAAAATACTTGCTTTCTTCATGGTCAATTATTTTGTGAGCTGACCTTTGCTTGACCGCACAGAGGCTGCTGTTTGATATGAGGCTTTGCCAACATGAGCAGACAGTATTGAACGAGGTTGTCAGAATGACGGCTGAGTGAGCTACTGGCAAATATTGCTGTTTCATAACACAATCATTAAATACTTTTTTTTCAAAGGCTGTGTGTGTGTGTGTGTGGTACATTTCAGTCTGATCCTTCAAAACTTTACCCTACATCTAATCTCTTTTCAATCCTTGCTCAAACCAGTCCAATGAAGCTCTCTCACACACACACACACACACACACACACACACACACACACACGTATTACCCACATTTCATCATTCTCTTTATCTGCCATCTGTTTATGCCTGTATGTGTGAGAGAGAGCAAAAGTGAAGTACAATTAAAATCCACAAAAGGGAGACATTATGCAGATTCACACACACACAGAGCATATGGTGTCAGAATTGCTGCAGTGATCTGAATTTGAATCCAATCCCAAACACTGTCATTGTGTTACTTTCACTCCTTGCAAGCTCCCTTTTTCTATCTGGAACTCTTCTCTTATGTGCATGTGTGCATACACACACACACACACACACGCACACACACCGGCCACTTTATTAGGTATACCTGTTCAACTGCTCTTTAAGCCAAATTTCTAATCTTTGGGCCATTTACTACCAATTGAGAATCATTTAAACACCACAGCCTACCTGAGTGTTGTTGCTGACCATGTCCATCCCTTTAAGCTAACATTAGCTTAATTAGCTAGCTAACTAGAACTAGTAAAACATTAGCAACAGTTGCCGTTGATGTTCCAAAACTGACTGTCTGGCAAGAAGATGTTTTCTTCCCTGGGACAACAATATCCCTTCTTATTCTTGATCTGGTTAATCTATCCACAACATTCTTCTGAATTATAAATGTACCATGGGGAGGAGGTGCTAAGCCACTTTATATTAAACTAGAAAAATTGCATTTCCTGCAGAAAATGCGTGTGAATGCTGAAAGCTGAAAAGGATTTGCTGAACACTTGTTGAAAAAAGCACAACATTTTGAGTATAAACAGTGGAAAGAAAG
>JAVQJL010014635.1:0-19212 GCA_036024295.1 Nannoperca obscura
GAGAGAGAGAGAGAGAGAGAGAGAGAGAGAGAGAGAGAGAGAGAGAGAGAGGGGATGGGCTGGGCTGGGCATGTGTCTGTGCCCTGAATGGTGCAATGCACAAGTCAGTGTGAACAATGGGCAGCTAGTGGGACTGTGTGTGTGTGTGTGTGTGTGTATTTGCTGGTAAAGGAAAAGGTGGGTGGGGTGAAACAGAGGTGGGATAGCATTCACACAAGGGAAGTAACCAAAAATCATGTATATGACATGATTCAGATATGGACAGATGAACAGATAAAATACTATCTTAAAAGTATTTGAATCCCATAAGACCTCTATTAATGTGTAATGTAAATTATTAGTGCTGATTTCTGAAGGCACTAATAAGCTACAGACTTAAATGTCTGTTACAGTCAAGGTGACTAATTTCAAGGATTAAAATACAATAACAATTGAGGAACTGAACCTTTATTTAAATCATCTTCTAAACAGTAACAGTAATGGTGATTTAAGGATGCACTTTACTTTTCATCAGCCTTGTTTCCAGCAGCAGCAGGCAACTGACGAATGTTTGCAAGTAGCAAGTGAACATTGAGCATTTATCAAGCATTTAGGAGCTAAAGAGAAGGGTATTTTCCTCAGGAATTGGTGGAGACCAAAACAGAGCCAAAAAGAGAGTAAAATATTGGACCTTTTTGTCGGGTGGGCAGAAATAGGACTCTAAATGAATGCTTATGTTGCTCTGTGTACATAGGTACTAGCTAATGAACTAAACAAATCAACTTCTTAAGTTGATAATACATCAATATTGTGTTTATAGGTTGTTCTGATCCCAAGTGGCAAAGTGGTTTAACTATATGAATGAGTATTAAATGCTTTTTCCATAGTAGAGCAGGTAACAGTCGAGCTGTGTCGAGCTGTCTCGGCCCAGATATCCGTTATCCAGATATCCACTGGCTACACCGGAAGCCCGAAACAATAGCCGTTGCCCCAGAGGCTAAATCATCGCAGACCATATTCAGTGGGTTCCGAGACTGCTGACATGGTGACAAACACATTGCATTTCCTAACTATAACTTCTTCACAATATAAGCATCCTGCCAGTTCGCCACTGGAAAGCTTTTAATGTGAAGCAGCAACTTCACACAACTCTGATATGGGAGCAATAGTAAAAGTTAAAAGCTAAAGTACCGAGAGCTGAACAGTTTTAAAAGCAGTGCTTTCTCTCTAGTCTCCACCACAGTCACAGGTTGGGCGTGGTCGACCCTGCTACCAAGCAGACCACAGCGTAATAAGTCAATGATTTCAGACACAGACTCTCAATACTTTTCTACTCTTTCTGTGATACGACCACCCGTTTGTTACTAGTGAAGATGTACAGTACCAGTCAAAAGTTCACCATTCACTTGGATGGCAAGGTGTGTCCAAACTTTTAACTGGTACTGTAAATCTTTAAAAAACGTCCCACAAAATATAAATCATTGAGTTGTTTTTTTTGTTAGTTTGTTAAAGTCTCAGACATTGCCTGAAACAACTGGTCACTGTAGTTTTTAGGAAATGTTACTCATATAGATGGAAATACTGCCTTTGCTGGGATCCGTTTTCAGCTGCAGATTAATACACATTTGATGCTCTAGTGCGTATTTGGAGAGGCAGGACAGTGTCTGTAGAAATGAGTTGTGTAATGACGTGCTCAAAACATTACCTTGGTGTAATAAAGAGCAAATATTTGAGCCCTGAACATGCAACACATGTATTTGTTTATTTTGTGGAATTGAGTCCAATTAAACTACAGCGTATGTTCATGGGAATGGAGGAACATGTCCCTCACTGCAGTGGAGCTCTATGGCACAGAGGAAGATCAGGTGTTGGTGGAGGAAGAGCATGTGGTAAACCTCTCAAGAGTGATGGTGACAGTAAAGAGGGTTTGCACCATGGGCTCAGGGGTCAAAGGTCATGAGGAGTAAGACTCAGTGATAGGTCACTTCTTGTAAGTGAATCCATGCTATAGATTGGAATGATACACAGTCACTCTAAAGACAAAAGATTTGTGGTTTAAATATACAGTGTATTTTTTTATCTCAGTAAAGCTAGTGATGTATTTCACTACATTCAGTATTTGTCATTTAGTCCTCATGCTGACAGTCTGTTAAAGAGACTTATTTGCTAGAAAAAGGACCGTCACTATGGAGACACAAAGTCTCCTAGAGTAAATTAATAAATAAGACATAAATATATAATATAATAATACATAATATAATACATATGAATAAATACAGAAACTGGTTATAAATGTTATGTCATCCTGCTCCTTTTCACATAATTCACTGCAGGTCATTTTGTTTAATTCCAGTGCCAAATGTTTTTATTTCACAACTGTTTTCCCCATGTTGTATTTCATCACTAAGTATCTTCACTTCCAATAAATACTATTTGCATATTGTACTGTTTACAGACAATGCTAGCTTTGGTAGAGTTATGTCAGAGAATGATACTTTCTACACAAACAGTAATGTTTCAAAGGAATCATACATTCATCTTACATCTTTAAGATGTCTATTACCATCACTAACAAGTTTCCTAAGTTATGACTTGTTTCCCATGATATTATAGAGATATGGTTGATCTGTCTTCATCCTTGAAAAAACATTGTTGAAACAATTCCAGGTAAATGCTAATGAAGTCATTGGCCATTCTGCTGTCTTTTGTCCCCTTGACTTAGCTGATATTGGCGTCATTATATGTGCCTTTATATAATCAGCAATTAGCATCATTAATGAAGGCATTAAAACAGTACAAAAAGTGCGGCTAAGTTATGTAAGTTTACATTTAAACACCAGTTGCTGTTAAATTGTAGCCTGGGAACCAGGCAAGCTCATGTAGTATTTGCTCTGGCAGAAGTGTCAACAACCGTTGAGCATTTTCATAAACAACTAAGATGGCCGCCGCTGATGTGGAATGATCTGTTCGCATCAGTCTTGGGTTCTGGGCCATGTTGTGAGGGTCAATATGTGTACTGATAGTAAGACGTCTTTATGTCAACGTTAGTCACATTGAAAAATTAGATTTTTTCTTTTCTTTGAATACAGAACTTTATTATCATCATCATCTATCATTTTTTTTAACCACTTCATACATCCCAAGTTAAGCTGCTGGTACACAGTGATTCAGCCATGTTCAGCACACTTTGTGCATTTACTTTTTAATGATATTGTGTTACCCAACCATCTGTAGTGTGTGTCCACCAATTATGAACATTAGCATTTCCAAAGTCAATCAAAATGAAGTTATAGTTTAAATAAAACTTTGAATGTTTTATAGAGGTCAAATGATATACAGGTAAGCTCAACAGAAAACAACAGTTTCAGTGGCTGTTGAATTGTATGTGTACCATTCACACAGGTCTGCTACTGCACCAGAGTCTGTATGGAGCCCCGTTGATTCGCATCTGCTATGATAAAAAAATTGAAGTAAAATACACCAAAACCACAAAACTGCTAAGAGTAGTTTTTTTTTTCCCAGGTACAGCGCCCAACACATTGTTAAGGGGCCGTGCATTTGGTTTGCACTGTCAATGTCGGTAATGTAATGTGATTGGTGCAACACAATAGATCACCGTATCACTTTAATTTCAACTGCCACGCAGGCAGTTACAGCAAGATTATGAGACTATTTTACCTTAAAATAACAGCATCAAAATCCTTTTATCAGACTTGTAATGGGGAAAATGGCGCCTCTTTCATTCCCACTCCGCACCCTAATCTTGCACTATGTAACTTGGGTGGAGCCAGTACGATCTCCCATGAGAAGTGCGTAACACTTTACGGCACTAGAACACGGGTCTAGCTCGGTATTCCTGATGATTCTTGACAATGATAGAGGAAGCCAAGGAGAGAAAAAGACAGTGGCCAAGCAAGATTAAATCTCAGACTGGCTTTTAGGTGTTGACGAGAGCTGGCTGTTTTGCTGTTGGACTAGTAAGTATACCAGTTCTTGAATAATGCTGCTTAACCATTTGGGGGTCCACGTTGTTCGCATTTGCTCAGTATTATCTATGATTTCAGCTCTCCCTACGTTACAATGTGTCATGACTCAAAGACCCCAACTCTGCAGGTGGTGAAATAACATGAACTAAAGTATATTCTAGTGGGAATCAGTGCTAATGTTTGCAAGCTAGGTTAACTAGCAGCAATGCCCCCTAACGTTGAATGTTGTAAAGGGACAGACAGATTAAATTGCTAATGGCTGATGCTTTGTGGATCTGTTGAAAAAATACCTTGCATCAATGTTTGTAAGTAGTATGACATCCTGCAGTCAGTGGAGCACCATGGAAGGGGTGTCATGGGTCTCCAAAAAACATGTGCACTATAGCTGCAGTATCGTTGTTAGTGAGAGTTCAAATATCAGTTCAACTTTAAAAATGTTCCTAAACATTTAGTTAACAAACATAGAGCCAGCCCTATTACAGTTTTGCATATTTTACGTGAGAAATGATTCTGTGATCACGGTGCAGGGTGTCAGTCAGTGAGGCTCCATGCAGACACGGTCACAGCAGCCCTAGCAGCCCCAGCATGCACCAGAGACTGGGGCTGCTGCTTACACGAGGCAGAAGAAATTATAACACTGCCTGAAAGACAAGTCGAACGCACAGACGTTCCTTCAAAGCACATCTGAAATGATGCTCTGTGATAAAAAAAATACTGTGACATACTGTCTGTAATGAACTGAAAGAGCAGATATCCAAACAGTTCACAGCTCCAGGGTTTACATGGAATGTCCTCGAGGAGGAACTCAATCCAACAGAAGAGTAAAGAGTGCTGAGGACTTCTTACGTGATGTCCTTCTGTCTGGGTGGCCTGTGAATGTTTCTGACCACACACTTAACCATCCACTCAATGCCTTCGTTCACTCCATCCCTGTATCAGAACACATAAGCAAGTCATTAGTCATTTTGCATTTTGGTTTGTACAAAGCAGGGGGTAACAAGGCTGAAAAGGAGCAGCTGATTAAGATTATTGAGCACTGTGGGATTTTCCTTTACCAGCCATCTCAGCTACTGATACCACAATCCTCATTGCAGTTTAACACAAGTCATATTTGACCTCCAGCTGCTGAGGAGAAACCATACTGTATATAAAGATGGACGAGATGACATCTCCCAAAAAGTGAAGCCAAAACACGTTGATCGCCCCCTGGTGGCTGGCTGCAGTACAGGTCATAAACCCCACCCCCTTCATGTTAGCAGTACAAGTGAAAAATGAAATTGTCCCAAAGATGGATTCTGTCATTTTAGGTAGTTCTTATCACACTGGTGCTTGTTATGAATCATTTCAAATAATAGTTGTTGTTTTTTTTACATTTTCTGGGCAGAAATGGGCTTCCACGGTCATCAGTAAAGTATTTATACCTCATAACTTAATTCATGTTTATATTCATTTACCATAGTAACATACTATACGTACTGTTGTAGCTATTTAACAGCGAGTTTATTATATTTTTCTCTCCTATCAGAGTATCGGCTTATTATTTGAGGAACTGTGCATCTCTTGTCTACAGGAAATCTAGATAAGTGGGAACAATAGGTAGGATGTTCATAACAAACCTGTCAGGATCAACAGAACAGCAGAAAATAAGCTCTGTGGCAAACTGAAGTTTATGATGCTTGTTTTGTTCAACAAGATAATCTTCCCAGATGAACACTTTTATGATATTTAAAGTGTAAATGCAATCGCCAGAAGTAAAAAGCTAACGTTAAGCCACAACCTCACCATCTCTAAGATTCCAACTTGTAATTTGATTCTGAGATCACCTCCTCTACAAAAGCCTTTGGGAAAGTTTGCAGTATAAACCCAGTGAGGCTGTAAAGGTGGACCAGTGAGTACATTGGGCAGCAGATAGTGTTCGGTGTACGCGTCTCATTTTACTTTTTAAAAGACAGTAAAAGCTTCAAAATCCAAACAAAACTTGAAAGTCTCTTAAGCATTTCTTATTTCAGACAAAACCCATTCAAGAAACCGCGTTGACTTGAGGGAACCAGAAGTGCACAAATGCAAACTAATTTCTGAGTTCAGCATCCCTCCATTATTATTGTGGCTTTGTAAAAGGTGTTTTGTACGGCCACCATTGTCAAAGTAATGCCTGTGAACAAATTGTGACCACCTGTAAAATATAATGGAATCTAATCCAGTGGCAACACAGCAAATACTATCTTTGATTAGCTTGTACTTGTACACTTCACAAAGGTGTGTTCCCTACAGGGTCATTGTACTGGATTATATTTGACAGGTTGCTGTTTTTTTGACAGTAGCAGTCTTACCCTGTGAGGGCAGTACAAGGCTGGACTAAACAATCTCTCTTTCCAATCTTCGGGGCAGAGTCACTGAAGGCTGTTTTAATGTCCGGCACTGACAAACAGTTCTGAGAACAGAGCAGAATCAAGACATGACTGAAAAACAGCAAGGTCAAAACTGTCAAAACCACACAATCATTATCTCGAATATAGTTTTTGTCTTAGGATACATCCACACAAAAAAGTCTTTGTTTTAAAAATGTATAACTTTTGCTACGTTTACGCCTTGCGTCCACACTACCCCAGAGTTTCTGAAACATTAAAACGGAGACTTCAGAAAATGCTGCTGACCCCGTTAAGTTTGAAAACTCCGTTTAAGTGAGGATGGGCCAAAACAGAGATTCTGAAAACTCTGCTGTGCCCAAATTTTGTTTAATATATGACTCAAACAAGCTATCAATGAAATGCTGGCTTATATTGAAGTCAACACATAGAGATTAATGAGTATTTTAAAATGAATATGCATTGACCTGAACACAGTCTTAGTCATTGAAAAGGATCATACAGTACCGGTACATCCTGCTTGTTGGCCAGCACAAGGAGTGGGACGCCGTCTAATGCCTCACTGCTGATCATTTTCTCTGGAGGAGACAAGGGTTCAATTATTGATTCAGCAACTAACAAACAAAGTTATTCTGTCCCCCATCACTCCTACTGGAAATGCATTATGAACTGATCATTTAATAAACAGGAGGAACGATTACAGAAAGCAAAACCTGTTTCAATGTACATATGGACACCTGATTATTGTTTTAAGATGAACAAATAGTGAACCTATCCTTTAAGGGCTGGTTTAAAATACAGACATTTCAGAGTGTGTTTCTCACCAAAGGCCTCCTTTGATTCTGACAGGCGCTCTTCATCAGTTGAATCTATCACATAGATGATTCCATGGGACTCAGCATAGTACTAAATATGAAGATGAAGAACACAGGACATGAAAGCAGGGCTGATATACAACAGCATCACAGTGGACAACCTACACATCCAACTGAACTTTATTTTGATCCCATGAACTCTTTGGCTCGGCTGTCTGGAAGAAACCAAGTCCTCACTTTGCTCCAGTCAAATTTTTTTACTTTTCCCTAACTGTGGCCTTAAATCTCCATCGCAGGAAAGTCATCTCAGTGTCGATGAGTTTCACCACATAACCCAAATCCAGATCAAAATGAAGACAAAAAAAGGTAGAACAGATATTTAAAAATACGTAAATGCATTTACATTATGTAAAGTAATTCTGTCTTAGAAACAGGATATTCTTTCACTCTGCTGAAAACATGAAGTGTGTATGTCAAAATGCGGCAGGTGAAGAATCCCCCTCTGGATATTATTGGTGTGTACTCTAACTTACTTTGTCCCACAGAGACTGGAGCTCCTCCTGACCTCCCAGATCCCAGAACATTAGACGAGCCTTGCCCACATCAATTGTACCAACTGTGAAGGAAAGGGAACGTTATAGAGCAGCGGGAGGAATCAAGCCCCCACTGAATTATAAGACAAGCAGCATCATGTGATCATAGAGTATGGCAGTGAAGTGGGACGAAAACGAGCTGGCTGGAGTTTGTCTTTCAGGAAGCAGATATGCAATAATATGATGTTACCTAGTAATGATTGGTGTAGCAAGTTACAATGTATCACTGCAGCTAGCCAAAAAGAACCTCATTAAGGATGACAATTTGAAAGACTTTGGCCACTAGTAATCACTGCCCACTCAGCTGACTTGGGGCTTAAATTGAACCCTGCTCCTGCTCCCTGCTCTTTTAGAGTGGAGCAATGTGTAGTCCCTGTTTGGAGAAACAAGCCCATTACTCTTCATGACGAGCACAACTGAAGACATACTAGGACACCCACTTACTGTTCAGGCCAACTGTGGTTGTGATCTTTGATAAATTCATTCCCTTATAGTTCTTACTGAACTTTGTTTTGGTTTGTTCCAGAAAGGTCTGCAAAAAGAGACACCAGTGAAATGAACAGACAAGTCAAAGGAGACACATTTACATCCAATGATTCACATGACATAGGCTAATACGCATATATACACACAGTCGGGGACACTTCAAAACTCAGTTTGCAAATCATGAGATAGAGTAATAGAAAATGCATTGCTGTAGCTTAAAATATTTTAAATGAATAAGTTAGCACGTAGTTAGTTGCTGTAGCTCCAGTTGGGAAAGCAACATTAAACACTGTTTTTATATGTTACTCCATCAATAATCTAATACTTTGAAAGGTATACATTTTGTCAGGCTTCAGAACATTTTACTTTCATTATTACTTTAAAATGTGTACTGCAGGAATACAACTTGTAACTGAGCGTTTTAAAGTTTGGTAGAAGCAGCTGCTGGTAATGCAGAGTATTTTGAACATTATTATTATTATTAGCTTTAATTATTACTTCTTGTAAATGTAATTGGACAATACCCCTTAATAATGCTAATGCATACTGAGGTAACATTTCTTTTACCAAATATAGAAAATACTGATTTAACTTAGTTTTGAACAGAGTTTGGTTTGCACCCCAGTCTGAAACTGGCGTTAACTGGCGTTGGTTTGGATTTAGTTCTGCATCTTTTCATGCCATTTCAGTACTGGAGCTTGGAGCGGACAAAAAGGACCTAATAACTTGTTACACAAAGCAAACTGCAATCAATTCACACACCCAATGAAACAATATTATAATAAATGCCATTTGATGAAATATGTCTTGTTTAAAATGTGATGTAGCTAAAAACATACCAATGTGTAAAAATGGTCTGTGTAGGCTTCCCAAAAAGCACAGTGGGTTTTCCTTGATTACTGATTCCTTTTAAATGTCTTATAGAATGTGAAGTCACTTTAAGGCACAGACCAGTTCAGACGAGAGGAGATGAAACCTGCCAGTTTACACCAAGGATGTATAAAGAGAACTGGATACAGTCGGAGTCGGATGTTGCAGTGACGCATGAAGCAAAAAATGTTCAACTTCCGAGCATAAAATGATCCAGATGTTTTGCATTGTGTAGTCCATAGAGAAAGTGCACTAGTGCTTCCTTTGAGCCCGCCTCCCATCCACTCTGGCTCACTCCCATGGAAGTGACTCTGTAACTGGATTGTATTGTACTCGAGTGAATTGTACAACTTTTAGGACATAATGTTGTAAATAAAAGGTTTAAGTGTTTGAACTGTTGATCTACCTCAAAAGATGTGCCTGACGCTCTAAAACCAGCCACTGGCGATTTAACAAGCTGAGTCACAGGCGACGCTATCAAGGCGGCTTGAGTTGAGCTGAGACGGGCCAGTCACACTGCTGAAACTTTTCCCTACAGCGTTCTAAAACCGTTGATCTGAACTGGGCTTTACATCTGATGCCATTCGACTGTGCAGTTTTTCATAAATGCAAGAGAAAGTCTCCTCCAATGTCAAAATGCATTCTACAGATGACAATTCTCTCATATTTAAACTTTCATAAAAGCATTTCATTATGATGTTTGATGAAAAATGCATTGGACTCCTATTCAGAACTGCTTTACCTGTTACCATATACGCTTTGAAGGCATTCTACTGAAGAGTTTTGGTCAATTATTAGTTTGAATTTCCCTCCAGTGACACAAACACAGTAAAAGATACATATATTCATCCCTAAACTATCTTCCTCCAAAGGTTTGATAAACACTCAATGAATTCCTGTTTGGAAGATTGTTGACTTTTAGCATATGAAATATATTTCATATTTTGGATAGTAATATTCTAATTTATTTGATGCCTTGGATGACCAACAAAGATTAGAAATGTATGAACGGTGTCAAGCAACCCTTTTAAAGACGAAGGAACGGTCTATGGAGTATTTACAGTGGAGGTACATTTGGTACATGTTATTTTGTGCTTTTTTGTTTTTATGGCACAGTAAGCAAAGTCAAAGTAATTTCATTGTGCTTTTGTATCCAGATATGATCCTACAACAGAGACTGATTGAAGCACTAAAGCCATATGTTTAAGATATGATTGTATGTCTATTTATCGCTAAATTATGTTTATAATCTTTGTTTTTTATTTCCTCCCAAGTCCGTTTGACACCGCCGTGGTTGCCTGTTCATCCACACAGTCAGAGATATTCTTGCCAGCTGTCTTCCCTGCATTCAGCAGCGGTGTGGCTTTTAACCCGGATCATGTGTTTAACTTCTTGGTATTTCTCTAATATTACAGTTTGCACTTCGTATGCAAAACGTGCCGGCCTGCTGCCAGTACACTTGTCATGTTTGTGATTTGTCACATACTGATGGTTAGATCGGGAAACCCTGGGTGGACTTGGCGAGTTGATAACCAGCGTCGCGTGGTCGTGATCGCGACTGTTAGGCTCAGTGAAGCCAGATAACAAACAGAAATCCTGGATATGTTGAACCTACTTCGCAGTACAGGCCTCAGGTTTTTGCAAACGACGGCTCACTTGATCTAAGTACTCTAACTCAAAGAAAACGAAACTGACAGACAACAAAGCCACAGCAGCAGAAGGAAGCCGAAATGAACACAATCGACAATCCTGCCAGTGTGGACCAACGTGTTAACGCTAACCCTGCTGTAATGCATTCAAATCAGAACTTACCGTTTTCCCAGCGTTATCCAGTCCCAGGATCAAAACGCAGTATTCATCCTTTTGGAACATGTACTTATATAAACCTGATAATAAAGTATACATCTTGGAGTTTATCGTAAACAACTCAAGTACTTGCTAACTTGTCTGGGCAATATTAGCTTGACAACATGGCTTAGCCTAAATATAAGGCCAAACACAACAACACACGCCACTGTGGCTTCATTTAAACAAAGTCAATAAACACGGCTATGAACACGAGTCAATAATAACCGTAGGTGCATAAAATAAGTCTGTTAAACTCGACATTTGTAGCTATCTTTCCACTCTGAAGCTCTACAAAGCAACAGCGACGCTACGCGTAATCTAACCAGGAAGTACGACTGTAGGAATTGTGGGAAATGAAGTAAACGGTGTCTTGTTACACGTTTGGGTGGATAGACTTTACGTTCAAATAAAACTTAATTTCCCGGAAAGCATTTCGGCGATTTAAAGAGCGTAATCACGTTAAAGAGAAAAAAGAATTGACCTTAAATCAGCGCATAAATAAAACAAGAATGTCGTCAGCTGCTGCTGTTTCGTGTTGGTCCGACGGCAATGAGTTTGTGACTCATTCAGAGGCATCTCTTTAAAATATTTTACCCATTTAAGTCCCATGACTGTTATCAAAGCATAAGATCCCCCCATTATTTACAATAGCGTCTTAGTCTATAAAGTTTATATATTGCTGATATAAAATTAAATATGGTCACTGCTTGCTTACTTCTGGACTTTATTTACAGAATATAATATTTACTACATCCAACAACAACAGCAACAATTATAAGAATCATTATCATCATCATCTTTGTCATCATCATTAATATCAGTTAGTAGCTGCATTTGATTGGATATTTATATAAAGAACATTAATCACTGCTTAACATGCTTTCTATGATTCAGTGGAAGATGTATTTTACTTCAGAGTTTGATACAAATTCTGACTATGCATGGCAGCTAATGTAAACATGGGTCTAAACTTGGGGTTATATATGAAAATACTTAATGGACTGACGTAAAAGGTTTGTTATTTGTCTCATTCGGGTCAGCTTTAAAAGGTTCAAATTCTCATACAATTTTTTTCTTTTCATGGTACACCAGTGACTTTACTTACATTACACTTAGTTCATACAAAGCAAAATCACCTGTGACTCCACACTTAACAAATGGATAAAAGTGACTATAACAAAGCTGATTATAACTAAATTCTTTGATGGTATAACTGCCACTCCACTGCTGTATTCTGTTCCCAGGGTGTAGCACTTTGTGATGTATGTCTTCTTGTGCACACATCTGTAGAATATTTTTGGATTGTCAAATCTTACATACAGTCCATCAACTCTGCCCGAGCAGATGCTGCTGACAGGATACACAGTGGTGATGTTCTGGAAGCAGCTGTTGTGTGGTATTGCTGTGTAGAATTGCCCCTGTGTGGGTTTTGTGCTTTCAGAAGGAGAGGAAGTGGTTGTAGGGGGAAGTACAGTGGGAGTTGTTTCCTTTGGTGTCCAGCCTAGGAAAAACATATTCACCAGCACTGAAATTAATCTTTCAATTTAACACCAAGGGATGAATTTTAAAGGAGAATCCCACCTATTTCAAACATGAATTTCAGTTTACACATCATGAACTGTACTGCTCAGCCTGTGGAAACCGTTGTGTAATGTTGTGTGTGGATCTGGAGGAGTTTTGTCTGAGAGAATAAAGCTATGTTTCTACCAAATTACCCAGAACTTTTAGTTGTAGGAACTACTTAAGGTTATTTTTGCCTGTTCATTTCCAC
Source organism: Nannoperca obscura (assembly GCA_036024295.1). NCBI lineage: Eukaryota > Metazoa > Chordata > Actinopteri > Centrarchiformes > Percichthyidae > Nannoperca > Nannoperca obscura. The sequence continues at coordinate 12,715 of JAVQJL010014635.1, forward strand.
CGTGGTCTAAAGACCCGTAAAGATTAGGCAAATTAGTCCGCTGACATATAAAAGAGTGGCGGCTGTTTACATGTCATTTTTGTGTGTGACTATACTATGATGCCGACAGACAGCGACATAAAGCGACAGACAGGCATCATAATTTGCGCTACACTGAAACAACAGTACACCTGGGGGAGCTCAAAAATGCTCAATAAGGCCTGGACTTCATCGTCAGTCCACCTGTTGTATGGTTTCTACTGTAACTCCATTGTGTCGAAGCACATTGAACAAAAACAAACCGGTTTGTGGCTGTAGATTGTTACAAATGGTGGCTGAAATAAAATTCTGTGAGTACTCAGAAATTTTCTACTGGTGCAGTGGAAATGCACTGACTTCCTCCAAAGGTTCCTAGTTCCTGAGGAAAGTTCCTGCTGTGGAAACGTGGCTGAACACTCAACAAAAAGCCAAAGCTGAGATAACCCTGAAGACATCATCAGAGTTATTGCAACTCAACTTGAGACTTCAGATTTTTAACAGAAACCCTGCTTTACACACTTTTTTTATTTTCACAGTTTATATGTCCTTTCTTTGATTTGAGGACATACAGCCAGTATGTCATACAGGGACCAACTGGCAGACTATAATGGACTTTTTGTGTTTGGAGGAGGAGCCTCTCTTGTCAGCTGGCGAAAGCAGGAAGCTTATAACAGGAGGCAAATGAATTGTGTAAGAGATTATAGGAAGACACATTAATACATTCTATTGACTAATAAAATGAAAATATGTTTGATATTTCCATTTAAAATGTATTCATTTCAAATAGTGGTTGCCAGTGTTGGGGTCAGGACCCCCAAAGAGGCCACTAGATTAATACAGAGATTAATAGGTTATAGATTATTTTATTATACACAGGCATTACTTTATTCTTAAGGGACATACAGGTTTAAAATGTAAATTTAATGAATGAGTCTATGAATTGTTTTTAAAGGCAATAGCTTTGATTATATTTAACAACTAAAAAGTAATGTATATCTTCATAGAATGTGTAGGAGCCATTTTAGTAAGTGAGCTGGGTGTATGCGTAACACTAGTTGGCCCAGTAGGTGGCGTATGTGTGACTTCGTGTCAGTACCAATATAGGCAGGAACCTTTGGGTGGAACCCAGGTGTTGCTGTACGGAGGGAGCACAAACAGTCTTTGACCACTATGCTACTCCACGCTTGGACTTTAGAGACATGTAATCGATGTACAAACTAGTCAATATAAGAGGAAGATTTATGGAGGGTTAATGGAATCTTGCCCTAACAAGTTGAAGACCATTAACATGTACAATAAATATTCTGTATAAAGCAAGAAGTTTGGACTCTTTCATGTTACTAATGCTAGTGTGTGGAATCCATGCAAGCGCGTCAACTGTAGACTATACCTGTTCATGCAGCCCCTCAGTGGCTTAAAGTGTAGGCTTAGCCGCTTCAATAGAATGTGTAATGTATAATAGGTGACACAATCAAATAAAAGATTGAAAAGTGCAGTACATTGACCTTTAAATTGGATTTTGAATTGAACAAGAAAGTGTATGGTGCTGTAGGCTCACCGTCACTGAGTTTATGTTTTAGATGTGATATCAGTGGATATTTGCCCTGTTCACAGAACTGTCCAGAGAAGTCATCCATATCTAGTGTCCACACAGCAGCTCCTCCCAACTGCCTGCTCTTCAGATAGTCCACCTGTAAGACAATCAGAGTAACACAATCAACATTCAAGACTTCTCAGTTGAAATGTTTACTCTCTTTCACAGCAAAGTCATGTACTGTACCTTGGCATCATAGCTCCTCTGGTTATCAAAGCCGACCCACTGATTGCTTTTGACAGCATAGGGAACTTCCTGACCATTAATCCACTGTACTGAGGAGCCTTTTAAGAAGCAGCAGGTCTGGTAAAGAGACACCAGAGTCTCCATTAGTGTAAGTATGTTTGTCACAGCTGTAAGAAATGTATTATGTTCATGCTGATGAAGCCAGAGTAGTACAAGTGCAGCAGCTGTAGTAATAGAGGCCATAGTGACATGGTAGCAGAGTAGTAGTATCACTTATATTATTACAGCTGCAGTTGAGCAGCATGAGTAGTGGTAGTAACATTATAAGCCCCCAGGGACATGATTTTGTTGTGTTGTCATATCTACACGAATGCCAACACTGACAGGTTTCTGAATTAAGGGATGTAAGATTGGATTTGTGTTAGTGTTGGGCACCCTGGCAGCAACTTACACATGAGAACAAGTACAGATAGCTACTGAAACCATCACTCTTGTGAAATATATGTCAAGCTCTATTAAAGCTCATGTCACCAGTCTTGTGCTGGGCAAAAAACCCTGCCTAAATCAGTTTGTAAGAGTGAGACAGGTTCAGTAGCAGTACAAACTCACTGCATAGTGCTAATAACATTCATGGCAAACCTGTGTACTGGCTACTCCAGTTACCAGACCCTGCAAGGCATAATGTGTTGAAACTGCTCAGTATAGTGGCAGTAGTGCCAATGTAGTGGTAGGCATAGAAGTCATAGTAGCATTAGAAATAGTAATAGAGTGGTGCAATTTCTGCACTTCCAGTTCCCTCATCAGGAATGGGGTTTTGGTTAGATGCCTGAAATAAGGTCGGTAGTTAACACAAGCTTAAGAGATTTTTACATTGGTTTTACAAGATAAAATACTTAAGTAAATAGAAGCTTTTCCTCATCTTAAAAACAAGGCTAAATGAGACTAGAGAGGTTGTTGGGGACATTAAACGTCATCACACCAAACACAGGCCTACACACAGGAGTATCTCTGGTCAAAGTAGAAATATATTCTTCAGACTTCTCTGCTAAATGTAGCTATTTAAATGTGCTCGTTACCTCATAGTAAGACCAGAGACCGATCTGCTGGGTGTAGGGCCCGGGGCTGGCTGGGCCACTGACTGGGTCTCCCAGGCCTGTTGCTGTGGTGGAGAGTGTAAAGGAACGAGCATAAGTGGCAAAACCCAGAAGCAACTTCCCTGCTGCGGCTCCTTGCTCCATCCAATACTGCATAACATAATCCTGACAGGAAAGAAAAGGAACAATTGCTAATGAAGTGACACATTTCTATCAAACCAATTTACTTCCTTGGGTTGTGTGTCTTATCATGGTTGCATAATATCTAGAAAAGAGCTGTCTTCTGATCAGGTCATGACATTAACTTCAGGGGCATACAATTGGCTGAGTCAGTTATGTTTGGACTATTTGATCCAAACATGAAAGATCAACCTCTTACAAAAATACACTACAAGAAGAAAAACAGCATCACAACATTCTTAGAACATCCAATTAGCTATGGCACAATGATCCTAAGAACGCGGCCCTTTTTCTTTTTTACCCAAGACATGTAATTATGGAGCTACTGCACTCGTAAGATTTCAAATTAAACCTGCAAGAACAGATTTTTTTGGCCACCTGGGGGCAGCGGAAGCAAGACATTGATCTATCATGACCTTTTAAGGTGGTACTTGTGGAACTTGTTGGCAAACAGTTGCTTATTTACACATCCAATGTTTGTCTCCACTTATGAACGTTAGTCCAATATTCTCTCTCTTTTAGCTCTGATTTTAGTCTCTACCAAAAACAGAGACGGAAATAACTGGCTCTCTATCTGCTAAATGCTCCATTATGTTCACCAGCCAGGTGGCACAATTTGGGTTTATCAGAGTTTTTCGTGGCCTGAAACAAAGCTAAGAGAACTGTGAGAGTGAACCAGTTAAGTTGTGGCATCATCACTACAAACCCCAACCCCTTTTACATGCACATTGTTCTCACATTGTCAATTGATATATTGTTATCATAAAAATATTGATTATAGAAGATTTTGTGTTAAATCAAATCAATATATATAGTTACCAAGCAACGTTACCATTCATTTGGAGTTGTGTTTGTGTCCACTTGATTCAGTTCAATTCACTTCAGTTTGATTTATGTAGCACCATATCATAACAGAGTTATCTCTGGGCTCTTCTTCATACAGAGCAGGTATATTTAAAAAGACCCAACAGTCCCACCACGAGCAGCACCAGGAGACAATGGCACGAAAAACTCCCTTTTAACTGGTAGAAACCTCGAGCAGAACCAGAACCAAAACCAGAACCAGAGCCAGGATCTAGGCGGGCATCATCTGCCTCGACCGGTTGGGTTGAAAGGGAGGGAGGGGAGGTGCAGGAGAGAGAGCAGGAGGAAGGAGAAGATACAGTAGAACAGTACAGATCTACATAGAGATGTAAAGTAATAGATGTGGTAATGGTATTGATGTTAATATTAATAAAAATAATACTAATATCAGTATAATAATAGTAATACTTATGATAAGAGCAATGACAATAATAGCAGCAGTGGCTGTTGAGCAGGAACACCGGGGCAGAAAAACCTGGAGAAAGCAACAGAAGGAGAAGGGTGGGGCAAGAGAAGCACACAACTTTGTGAAGAAGGTGAATTAGTAACAAGCATTAATGGGATATGAGTGTGTACAGATGGAGAGGGAGTGGAAGAGAGAGAAGCTCAGTGCATTATGGTAAGTCTCCCGGCAGTCTAGGCCTATAGCAGCATCACTAAAGGGGGGGCTCAGGGGTCACCTGAGTTATATTTACTCTCTCTATTTATAGAGATATTATAGGTGTGTGAAAGGTGATGCACTGATTTGTCACCCAGCGTGTGCTGTTCCCCTCAGCTCTACACAGCTGCAATGCAATTCAGCACAATTCACTATATGTTTATCTAACTTTATGTCACTAAGTAGTGACATTTTTTATTTTATTTTTATTTATTTTTTATTTAATTATAGTTTATGTAGTTTATGCAGATCAAACAATAAATAATCCTGAAAATGCTGATATCAAGCTTACTTGATGGGTACTGTACATGAAAGGTGCCACTTAAATAAAAAACAATTACTATGTTAGCATTGTTGTCAGAGTAGAGTGAACTGTGGTGGGTGGTCAGTTCATATTGATCATCATGGAGGTCAAAAGTCTTAACACTGATGAAGTCCAGGTATCTAAAAACACACAAACACACACAAACTCACACTGTCAGAACATAGAAAGATGTAGCATTTAAATATGATGTGATCATGTAATGTCAAAAGTCTTCACACTGGAGCTGACGTGAATCTAAATCTAAATCTAAATCTTACTTTGAAGTCTCAGAGAGTGCATATCCTGGATGAATAACATCTGTTTGTCCTGCCACGGCTGCAGAGAGCATCAGTTGTGTGTTACTGCCTCCTTTACTCTCCGCTTCATAGGCCTCTGAAAGCTCCTAGGAATCAATAGATATTAATTTATACTTAAGTCGGTAGTCAAAGTCTACCTTAGAACAACAAATGACATTAGATTCTATTTTACAGCAAACCACTATTGATTTTCTCCAATCTTCCAGGTAGCTATTGTTATCCAGTTCAGTCCAGTACTTAACTTGAAACTTGTAACCCATCACAATGAATATCATATCTGATGTAACTGCATTAACATATAACTGCATTAACATATAACAATCATCTGTGTGTGTGAATGTGAGTGTGTCAGTGTGTGTGTGTATGTGTGTGTGCCCAAACTAAGAGCAGAAACTATGCTCACTGATGGATTATGTAACTCAGCAAGTTTCAGGTTTCTTCAAGTAAATATTCATATGTCACTGATGTGAGTACAAACCACTGTCTGTCATGTAGCTTTAGAGCAAAAGGTCAGTATAAAGCATGTGTCATAAATGTATTTAAAAAACATAAAAACACTGGTACTAAACTATAACTACATTTTCAGTTCAGTCCAATTTTAAATGTAAAGTTAAAACAAATAAACAGAATTAAATAATTTTAAAGAAGGGCAGCACTTACTTTTTAGTGAAATGGAATAACAAAGAAAGGAAGATGATAAACATAATATTTTGTTATGAAGGATAGTGTGACACAGATAAGCTTAGTCTAAGTTTCCAGTGTTACAAAGGAGGAAGGGGGTGAAAGTGTGACAGGATATATATAAAATCTGATTGAGTTGCAGTATTCTACAGTTACAGTGCATTGTGTTGGTTGTAAACAAGCTGCAAACGTTAAACAGTCACTGTAGAGTATGAACAGACATATTGGTCACCTGTTTCAGGTATATAAGCAGTGTTGGGGAGTAACTAGTTACATGTAACGGCGTTACGTAATTAAATGACAAAATAAATGTAATTGTAATCCGTTACAGTTCCTAAGAAAAATATCTAATTAAATTACAGTTACTAATCAAAATGTTGGCGATTACAAAGGGGTTACATCCAAATATATTCTTTCGGTAAAAGGATTATTCATTCTATTCATTTGTCCCAACAGCAACGCCTTTCAGTGCTGGAGATTCAAAATACTTTCCTCATGAAAACAGAAACAGGCTCTAACATTACTGTACAGTGTAAAGTTTGTTTACCAGCGGTGAAAATGCTGTCAACATCAAAATGCTCAATGTCAAACCTGAGGAAACA
>JAVQJL010014638.1:0-48892 GCA_036024295.1 Nannoperca obscura
CCCAGCGCCACCCCCCCTCCGCCTTAATCCCCCACCGACTCTGAACCTCCCCGGGGAGAACCTTTGGAGCTCGAGAGGCCGGCAGAGCCTGTCACTAATCCTCCTCAGCCTATCAGAGAGGTGAACCTCCTCCCTCGCTGCCTGCTCTTTGCAGCTTCCTCTTGCTTGTCTTCACGCAGCCTCAGTGAGCGTGATGTTAGAGGTGGTGCGAGCAGCGAAAGAATGGTTTTCCTTTACCTAACGGGTCACGTTTGGATTTGGGCTTTTCTGTTTTGGATGCTTGGTGTTATTCCAAAGCAATCACTGATTAGTTACAACACCGGCCCTCAGCCAGACCCTTTGAATGAACCAAGCGGTGGAGAATGGAAACCCACAGGTTCGCAACCACCAGCAACCAGCCTTTGTCTCCCCTCTCTTTATCTATCCTTTTTATTCATCTTTTAGGCGCTTTTATTTTTAGCTTACATAATTTCTCTTTTATCTACTGCCGTTTGAGTCCCGTCTCATCAGAGGGAGAAAATCAAGCGCTCCTTTCATGATTTTCTCCTCAAAACAATACAGAACCACAAGTGTTTGGAGCTTCTCTTGATCTTGGATGACTGAGGTGTGAAATTCTTCACTGTGGCTGTTTTTGAGTCTCCGTGTGTGGATTGGGCCGTTGCATGTGGATGGCTGAGGCCCAGACTAACATGCAGGACGCCCCGAGCCGTGCCCCCCGTCACCAGCAGACCTTTTCCGTGTCATTAACAATGATCTTTCCCACTGTTTATCCTTCAGGGATGTGTTTGTGTCTGTGCACATGTACTTGTGTCTGTACGGCTGCCTCGAATGGGCTTCAAGCATGTTCACTTTCATTGTCACCAGATGTCTTTACTGTTGAAGGTTTCTGAGTGTGGCAGAAAACTCCTAAAAAACAACAATATTAGAAAAAACAAGGAGATGGGAACCATTTTTAAGCAGAAAAGGAATTTGTAGAACTTTCGAAGTGGTTCCCTTCTACTTGATTTTTTAATGGATTTTATTCCTATCATTGAAATATTTCCCGTGACCCTCGTTCCATCTCTGTCCTGTACGGTTCCTTCATCCCAGGCCGACGAGCGCTACCGTAAGAACATTCAGGGCTCCCCCCAGACCGCCCCTCCTCCCAAGCAGCCCCCTCTGCCTCCCCGCTCCTCTGAACCGTTCTCCAACGGCGGCGGCTCCTCGTCCTCCGAGGCCTCCGCCATGCACCGACCCATGGAGCCTCAGGTAACTCCTCCCTGCCCTCCTCTTTCTTTTCCTCCTCTTCTCCTGTCGCTCCTCTTCCTCCCTCACTGCTGGACGTGTGCACTCATGAAGTGTATATGGAGACTGTTCAACTGTCCTTGTCCTTGCCAGTAGTAACAAAAGGGACAGATCTGGCAACCCCCTGAGGAAACAGAGTGCACGCTCGAACACAAGTGTGTAAGATGCGGACACATCCTTGTATTGCAGGGACCAGCCTGAGGTTCAAAACTCTACACCAGGGATGACCGAGTATTTGTAAACGGCCACGTTTTCTTCATCACTGAGCAACAATAATAAGAATAGATCAACCCATTAATGATATCGTGTCTACTTTTGCCACTAAAAACATACCACAGGCTTTTATATCTGTGCAAAGTAATACCTGCATCTTAAATAACTTTAAGATTAAGATTTACAATTATTTCTGAAAATACATCCAATAATCATGTTAAAGGAAGAGGAAATACGGTTATTTGCTACTTGTCATATGTATACACTAAATAGTAAGCTACCGCTAGCAGCTGGTTAGCTTAGCTTAGCATAAAGACTGAAAACAGGGGAGGCAGCTAGCCTGGCTCTGCCTGAAGGTAAAAACTCAATCTTGTGTGTTTAATCTATATAAGAAGTGTTTTAGCTTAATATTTATCGCCATGAGAGTGATAACGATCTTCAAGTCTTGACAACAAAGCAAACAAGCTTCTGTCCTAAAATGTGAAACTATTCCTTTAAGCGTTTGTCTGGAGCCCAGAAGTGAAACACATCATCGTGTCGTGTTGTTTTTGTCTGTGTTTAAATCTGAGCACATGTATGTGAAAAGCCACGCACATCTTCCCTCATGTCTCACTGTGTTGTCTGCTTGTTTCACCCCCCCCTCCCCTTCCTCCTCCTCCTCCTCCTCCCCCCTCACTCCCTAAAAGGTCCAGTGGTCCCACCTGGCCGCTCTAAAAAGCAGCAACAGCGCCGCCCCCTCTCCTCCTCCTCCTCTTCCTCCTCCTCCCGTGGTCTCTCGCTCCCAGTCCTTCAGCGAGCCCGGCGGCGTGACCTCTAGCTTTGCACAGCTCCACCTGCGTTCCCAGGACCCCCACCATCACCACCACCCATCGCCCGCACGTACTGACCCCCAGCCCCAACCTCCCCACCACCACCACCCTCAGGCCCATTCTAGGGCCGAACACCAGGCCGGCAGCGAGGAGGTACCTCCCAAGGTAAGGAGCTGACGAGGGCCCCCTCCCCCACCCCACCCCACCCCTGACCTCTCCCTCTCCCTCATTCCCTCCTTCTCATGTCACGCACTTCACTTCTCATGCTGCTCAACCACAACCTGTCTGTGTGTGTCTGCCTTGATGTGTTCACTCTCATTTCAACGCTGTTGTCAAATACTATAAGTTGCATTTCCAGGCATGCAAATAACATTATGAGGTTTTTCATATTCAAAACTCAGTGATGATTTAACACGAAGGCAATAAACAACACATTCCTCCGACCTAAATCTTCTCCTGGTGTGCTGGGGATGCTGGGGAGGATCTGCCGTCACTGGGACGTCCACAGATGCTTTTGTTTGCTTCTGTATCCCTTCAGAGATCTTCTACTTGTGTCCGCACTCATGCAGAATCATTTTTGGGGAAACCGAATACATTTACCGCAGATAGATGTGTTTTTTTGGGGGAAGATATTCATTTGTTGGTGTCCATTTAACTGTGTACGAGACACACACCTGCCCCTGTGTGAGGACCTTTTGAACCTGTCCCCTCCAGGTACCAGTAAGGACAACATCCAGGTCTCCAGTGCTGTCGCGCCGCGAGTCGCCTCTGCCGTCGCAGCCCGGCAATCAGGGCGGACAGAGGAGCGCTGGCGTGTGAGTAAAAGGATTTTATATTACTGCTGTTGCCACAGACGACGCAGGTTGGCAGAATTAAAAAGACATTGTTCGAAACGTCACACATTTAGCGATTCCTGCTAACAAATGTCTTTCATTTTATGATGAAGAAATAGTTCTCTGTAAATAGTAAAACTAGTTCCACAACGTTGGTTCTTTTTAAAGGCGTACTTATCAGTTGGTATCTTTTTTTTAAATAATAAATATGTGAGTCAGTCTGAGCCTGGTTGTTGTTGTTGGTGACAGTAACGTGGAGCAGCGCCCGCTGTGGGACCGCGTGGAGAAGCTGCAGCCTCGGCCCGGCAGCGGCAGCTCCTCCGGCTCCTCTAACTCCAGCTCCCAGGCCAGTTCTGGTGACCGCTTCAGGCCACGCTGTGAGTCCCCTGGTACTGTACTCGGCCACATCTCACTAACTACTAACTGCTTGTTGGTACATTATCACCATTACTGCGGTAACACCGTCCATAGTCATTGCTACGTTGTGCTATCTGCTCACGCTTCAGTACATTTTCATTTACAGGCAACAGCTCGTTTCAGAGCCAGCGCTCTGCCCAGTTCTGTTTCCCCTCACTAACTCTGCTTCCTTTTGTTCTCTCAAAGCTTCCTCCAAATCTGAAGGATCGCCTCTCCAGCGGCCTGAAAATGTTCCCAAAAAGCAAGATGAAAAGAACCTTGCCAGGCCCACTCGCCCAGCTGTAAGTGCGCGCTCACTAAAGTGCTGGTTTCACTTGTTTGATGCTGAATAGGTGAAATCTGTTGTGTTTTTCTCTATTTTCTACTCTAATTATTCAACCACCTGCTGTGTGCAACTTTTCATGAATCCAATGCGTGGTGATTGTTGGGGAACCTCTTAGGGTGATGCGGTAAGCCTTATTAAATGAGATTACATCATCACACCTATGCTATGCTTGCACCATCGTTTCCTTGTTGTGGCCAGGCTCGCTCCTTATCTCACCTGGCTGTGTTGTTGGATAAACTGCGGCCCGTTGAGCGCGTGAGAGAAGTATCCCTCCTCCCTTCTGTTGCTCGTCACTGTCCGCGAGGGAACATGGTTACAAGGCTTTAGAGGCTTCAGTCATACTAATCTATGAATTAGAAAACAATGCAACTATCTGGTGGCTTGACTCACAGTTTCCCAGAACTTAAACTAATGAGGATCTTCAACTGGCATTCTTCTTTTCTGTGGCCTCACTACTCAAGTCTGAAACATGCTCGAGTGAAGGTCTTTGGTTAGAGAAAGTTGTGCTGCCGGGCTAAAAATAAACAATAAAAAAAACCAACAAACAACAACAAAATGTTGTACTGCGGGTACATGCAGTACAACATTTTGGTCTGAGGCTGGAGGTGGATGTAAGTAGAACAGAAGAAGGTGCACGTGAAGAGAGGAGGGATGACTTCGAGGCTGCTTTCAGGTTGTCTAGAAGACGAGAGCCTGTGATTCACTTAAGATGAAGTCATTTTTTTGTCAAAAGTCTGGCAGCAAATTGGCTCTCACGCAATAAACTGGCGTCTTTCTAGACAGCCTGACTTTTTCCCAGATGTCGGACTGGAGTCTTTCTAAGACTTCCTCGTTGTTCCTCTTAGGACCTGACTGCTCTGGCCAAGGAGCTTCGCGCGGTGGACGACGTGAGGCCTCCCCACAAGGTCACCGACTACTCCTCCTCCAGCGAGGACTCGGGCACCACCGACGAGGACGACGACGAGGAGGTGGACCAGGAGGCGGGAGACGAGTCCACCTCGGGAGCTGAGGACTCCAGGGCTGGGTAGGTACAGCTGTGATGACGACGTGTCAGTGTCTGTTTCTGTCGCTTCTCTTTGATTTCACGTTGGATTTTAAAAGATATCTCCAGACACTGACCTCAGGTGATGTGCAGTGTTGCATGACTGTTAACGCTGGTCTGGTTATGGACATCAGATATTCCCATGGCTTCTGCAGGAGGCTGAGTAACGGGGAGACGGAGTCCGCTAAGACCATGCTGGTTGAAGACTCGGAGAGCGACCAAGCCACCACGCCCTGCAAGGACGGCACGCTGGTCATCAGACAGGTAAGAGGAGGAGGGACTGGACTTGGAGGTTTAACACTCAGACAAGCTCTTGTTGAGTTAAAGGCACATTCTGTTCAGATATAGTAGATAGAGAAATATCATTTTCCTCTTTCTTTGTTTAGTGTCACTCATTCTCCACCACTCTGTTCCTCAGGCCTCTTCTGTTATTATTGTCATAGACTTGCTGCTTCACACCTCACATGTACAGATGGGTAATCTAATGCGTCAGACAGTAACAGACTATCACATGCACAGCCACAGCAGCGGTTCCCTCCAAAGATGGATTTAAAGAATATCTTTATCTTCTCTTGAAATGAGAGTAAATCATGATACGAGCATCCTCCTGCTCCACCTGCTTGCCCGAGCCCAAGTGTGCCTGTTCTTGCTTCCAGAGCACCGTTGACATAAAGCGGTTGGTCAGTCTCTCCTCCTCCACCTCGGCTGGCCCTGGTCACGGCCACGGCCAGCCCCAACCCCCTGGCCACGGCCACGGCCACGTCCTCCCAGAGAAAAACGGCTTTACCAGCCGCATTCACCACCTACCAGACCTTATCCAGCAGAGCCATCACTCCCCCTCCTCTTCCGCAACCATCCCTTCCTCCTCCTCCTCCTCTTCTTCCTTCTTCCCCTCATCATCTAGCCATGCCAGTCCTGCCATGTTCCCACAGAACCCCCTGGAGCTCACTGCCATAGAGGTATGTCACCCTCGCATCACGGAGACAAACAGCCGCGAGTGGACGGCTGCAGAGTGTGCAGGCTCAGACGTGCAGAAAGCAGATTGAGGTCAAATGGCAACTGCGATCGTTTGTTCCATCTAGTTTGTGTCCAAGATGGTAAAAGATTTACTGCCACAGAGGAGTCAGATTACTTGTTGTTTATGTCACCATCCTCTCACTGGACGTGCAGCCAGGTCAAATAAATTAGTTGTGAGGATTGGTTAATATTTACCTCTGCAGCAAACACACCTCCACCTCTGCAGCCTGTACACGCAGCCTGTCCAGTCCACGGCTGGTTGTCCCTGATTGTTCCCCCCCCCGTCCCCGTCCCCGTCCCCGTCCCCTCTCCTCTGCACCCTTCTGGCTTTGGCTGACACCTGGTTTGAATCCTCTGAGCTGCTGCAACCTCCTTCCCTCCTGCAAATCACTACATTGCACTGTGTGGCCGCTAACACCGGCGCCTCCTGGTGGTAGAACGTGGTCGTTGCATCAGGGGAAACTAAACCGGAGCTTGGTGGGTTGAACAAACCTCTCAGCAGTACATGGCATTATGACCACTTTGAGTAGTCTTAGCAGTGTTGCCTGGTGTGATGGTCAGGAGACGACTTATTAAAATATTAAATTTGCCTCGAGCACGCATGACCTACTTAAAGAGAAGCAATCATTTCTGTTCTTTCTGCCTGGTTTGCAGTGTGACACATAACAAAAATGCATCCTGGGTGGTGGAGTTCTGATCCTCTGTGCGTTTATTAGGAGCAGCTTTGTTTCCCCTCTAACGCTTCACAGCCTCCGGTGTTTGGATCGCTTCTCATTTCCCTCCACACTTTTCTTCTTCTCCAACGTTTCCGTCCTCGCTAGCCTCAAAACAACTAACATACCTGCACGTCGTCTTTTCTTTTGATTTGTTGTAAACATGGATTGCAGTGCCAACTACGTATTCCCAGTTGTTTGTGTCGTAGTTTTTATGAGGTGAAACTGTAACTCATGTGTTGCTGTTGTACTTCTTATTAATATTATTATTACATATTGTAAATCAACAGTCAGTGTAATCTGGTAGTGTTGTCTCCTCACTCCATTTTAAAGTAACCTTTTTATTAAATCCAGCTTTCTCGACAACTGCTTTTTACGAAAGTGAAATACAAGTTGAAAGTCTCTGTTTTCTAAACGTCTCAAATCTCTCGTCAGTCCCAGTCAGAAAGCAACTCCATGTCCAAACACAAGTCTTCCTCTTCCTTCACTCCTTTCATCGACCCTCGTCTTCTCCAGATCTCTCCATCCAGCGGCAGCTCCCTCAACAACATGGGTAGGTCTGTTTTGAACGTAGCCTGCTTCACTTCCTTACTAGGCGGCGTCTCCCACACGTTTTAAAAAGCATTGATAAAGAACTGATGTTGAAACGTGTGAGCCGAGGTGAGGAGTCGCGCTGTACGCTGCACATTAGTGTCAGTTTGCGGCATTGTCGCACTGACCTCTGCCTCCCGTGTGCCCCCTTCCAGCAGCATTCGGGCAGGACGGACGGCTGGCGGACCCGCTGAGGTCGGACCCGTCCCGTAAAGGCTCGGTGGTCAACGTCAACCCGGTCAACACGCGCCCGCCGAGCGACACGCCAGAGATTCGCAAATACAAGAAGAGGTTCAACTCTGAGATCCTGTGTGCTGCGCTGTGGGGTGCGTGTCTCAGAAACCTCAGTGGGCTGAAGCTGGTGAAACCTCATCATTCTACCAACTGCGGGTGTTTCATTCATGTGTGTTTGTCCGTGACTGTTGCAGGAGTGAACCTGCTGGTGGGGACAGAGAGCGGTCTGATGCTGCTGGACCGGAGCGGCCAGGGGAAGGTCTACCCCCTGATCAACAGGAGACGCATCCAGCAGATGGATGTCCTGGAGGGACTCAACGTCCTGGTCACCATATCAGGTACAGTCCACGTGCTGCCTCTTGTATTGTATTTGCTACAAACGTTTAGAATTTGCTTCCTGAAACATTTGTGCAAACGTGTGCGAGCTTGTCCGTCTGCCACTCACTACTTTCTCTCCGTCACCCTCCACCTCCGGCAGGTAAAAAGAACAAGCTGCGAGTGTATTACCTGTCGTGGCTGAGAAACAAGATTTTGCACAACGACCCAGAGGTGGAGAAGAAGCAGGGCTGGGTGAATGTGGGCGACCTGGAGGGCTGCGTCCACTACAAAGTCGGTACGTCTCCCTGTCCGTTAAAGATTCCTCAAATGAAAACTTGATCACTAATGCTGTCAGTCCTGAATGACCCGCGTCTCCTTTCATTCCAGTGAAGTACGAGAGGATTAAGTTCTTGGTGCTGGCCTTGAAGAACGCTGTGGAGGTTTACGCCTGGGCACCCAAACCCTACCACAAATTCATGGCCTTCAAGGTAAGCGTGGTCCCAGGATGCATCTGGATCTCTAATCATTCCACTGAAGACGTTTGCAGTTGACCCGACTAACTTCTTCTTCGTGTTTGGCTTCAGTCCTTCGGTGACCTGGTGCACAGGCCTCTGCTGGTCGACCTGACGGTGGAGGAAGGTCAGAGGTTAAAGATCATCTACGGCTCCTGCTCAGGCTTCCATGCCGTGGACGTGGACTCCGGTGCCGTCTACGACATCTACCTGCCCACACATGTGAGCACTCGGCGCAGTCTGATCTCGTGTTGTTGTTTTAAACACTTTACTCTCTTAACTCTTCTTCATTTGTTTCCCTCCCGCAGATCCAGACCAGCATTCAGTGCCACGCCATCATCATCTTGCCCAACACCGATGGCATCGAGCTGCTGGTGTGTTACGAGGACGAGGGCGTCTACGTCAACACCTACGGACGCATCACCAAGGACGTGGTGCTGCAGTGGGGAGAAATGCCAACTTCAGTGGGTAAGTGGGGGCATTAAATCTTAAGTCTTTACATTTTGTACCGGCGGCAGTCACCGTCTCTTACCCGTCTGTCTCTGCGTCCGAGCAGCCTACATTAGGTCCAACCAGATCATGGGCTGGGGTGAGAAGGCCATCGAGATACGCTCAGTGGAGACGGGCCACCTGGACGGCGTCTTCATGCACAAGAGAGCCCAGAGACTCAAGTTCCTTTGTGAGAGGAATGACAAGGTGAGAACTTAACTCTCCTTCCTTCCTGCTGTTTCTTAATTGTTTCTCAGCTGCGTTGCATTAAAAACAAGAAGCTACACAACAAATCAATGTAAATCTCTGCCTTTATCCCGTCTGCCAGGTCTTCTTTGCCTCCGTGCGCCCCGGAGGAGCCAGCCAGGTGTATTTTATGACCCTGGGACGCACTTCCCTAATGAGCTGGTAGCCGAATCCCACCGCCGCCAGCCAACACGACGACCGTAACCAAGCAACGACCCAACAGATGACGATTGTGACCTTGAACAACGACAATGAAGAAGAGAAACAGCCCTGAGCCTGACATGGAGAAGCGTCTCGACGGGGGGGAGGGGCTTCCTCTCACCTGCTCGGGCAGACAAACGGATTGGACTGTAATCATGAAAATAAGCGAGGGGGCGGGTGGGTGTGTGTTCGGGGGGGGGGGGCGCTCTGTTTGCGTGCATTGTCACAAGTCCACCGAGTGGTAGACTATATTACGACAGCAGAAACCCCCACCAGCCTCTGGGTTTCTCTCACCCCAACCCCCGCTGCCCAACCTTTGAGCCCCCCCACCCCCCACCCCCTCCTCCTCTTCCTCTGCAGGACGTGGGATCTGTTGCCTGTTGATGGTAAATCTTTGTGTCATAGTAACCCTTTGCATCGTGTATGTGCGTGTGAATGGAGGAAACACTGAGCATGTGAATAACTAACCGAGTGTTTGTCTGCGGGGCGACAGGAGGCCAAACACGGCTGTTGCTGTATCCAAGAAGGCAAATGCTGTACGCGCCGCGCGTTGAGTGTAGCCGTTTAGAGCTGCGTTTAGGCAAAACTAACTGTTATTCCCACCGCGGTAGATTTCCACGTCGAGCATGTCATTTAACACTAGTTCACAGCCACCGTTTTCCTAACGCTTGACATGTAAATCTGCCTCCGCGTCTTCACTTTCTTTGCCTTCTCCTCAAAGTGAAGATTTTTTTTAAGGGACCTTCTTGATATATCCATTAAATACAGGGTACTGGATATCAGCGTGTACATACTAACTACATCAGACTCTCCCAGGTTTTACAGACACTTTCTTAACTTTTACCACATTGCCTCTCGTTACTGAAGGTTCTGTGGGACAGAAGTAGCCCTGTTTATGACGGCATGTTGCTTTCGGTGTTCTCGACACAATTACACAATCATACACTGTATATTTTCTATGTGACTCGCTGCACATAATAAAGCGTAAGAATGCAGGACACGCACCCATAGATGAGTTTTAAAGGAAAAATTCACTGTATTTCACATCAGTCAGTAATTTTCCACATTGCGATGAAGTGTTCCGATCGACCAGCTTTTCCTTAATCTGATTTGTTTCAGTTGCTCATTTTCACTTGGTCATTGGCTTGAAGTCTGCAGATTATGTTGTTCTACGGGGAATATAACAACACACCAAAACTACAAATGGACCCAGAAATGTGACATGCATTACCCAAAGCTGTTTTTTATTTTTTCCCCAGGTGGATTTTTCCTTTAACATCAGTCATAAGTAGGGCTAGGATAAACTGTGAATTAGACATGCAGAATTTAGCAGGTGGCCATTAAGGTAGCATGGAGGCCAGTGGGCGGGAGTGACAGAAAGGGAATGGAGGCATTGTGCATACATACATCTAGAGGCCTGAGAAGAAGCTTTGAACATCACACGCCACAAATCAGGATCAGCTGATTGTCCTTCTGCACAGTTGCGCGTTTGACGCCTTGTTTCACATCTAATATCCTCCAAATCTGTATTTTGAAGGAGATGTTAGCTTAATATTTAGCTAAACGGTTGCCTTAAAAGGGTCTCCATCTGATTAAAATCCTTTTTTGGGGGTTAGGGGTTTTTTGTTTGGATTGTGCGTACTGTAACACTTGAGTCTGAACCAGCTACGTGACTCAATATAGGACCTCTTTTTGGCCGTTTTGGCCACTTCAGACGGCAGTTTCCTCAGTCCAGTCTGGATAGAAGAGACAAATGCACCACTTTAACTGGATCGTTATTCCATCCCAGAATTGTATTTCTTCATTTTACTTTTCTGCCTTCCTCATCATCTACTTCATGTTCCATCTCTCACCCTGCGGCTGTGTGTGTGTGTGTGTGTGTGTGTGTGTGGATGAGAGAACTTGATAAGCAGACTCATGGAATTCCCCTCCACACACACACCTAAACTCGACTTTTTGATCCTGCTCTCAGTAAAGGGTGGTGCCTTCACTGTCCACTACTGAGAGCTGCAGAACACGGTAATGAAATGCTTTCACTGTCTAAAGTCACACGTTCTAATAGCAGTGTTACAAACCACTTCAGACGGCGTGAACTAAGCGGCATATTTTTAACTCTGACTTAGTTTTTAGTCTTGTTTCTGCAATTTTTATTATGTACCCCTTCAGATAAGTATGCGACTGCAGTGGTTTTTAAATTGTAATGCACACCTTATGTTGAAAATGTTTACAGAAGCAATTGTTTTGTTAAACCAATGTGCATCAATATGAATATTTATGGTTTATTTTGAGGGCAGTTTCCCCCCTGTTTTTGTATTTTGTATTATTCCCTTTTTGTACTATAATTTAGACGTTTGTGTACAGGAACAATCAACTTTTGCTCACGTTAAGGATTACACAAGTCTAGATTGTGATTTCACTGATTCCTCTACATCCTGCATTAGTGCACAATGTGCCCCTGGCTGTAAAACAAATGTTTTCTACCACGCAGGTGACATGTTTCCCCTCAAACGTCTTTCTGCCATGCCTCTAATTTATGTCCTCTCTGTGTGTACTATGGGAATTACTGTATTTTCCTGAAGGTCTTTTTTTCCATTAAATAAAATCAGAAGTAATTTACAGGGTGGTGTCATTCTTTTTAATAGCGTGATTAGTTTCAAATGCCTGAACCGTGACTGTGTGTGTGAACCGTGTATCTAGTTATTACACCACCAGTTACTGAACATTTATTTTATCAGTGTGAGGTTATAAAAGTTTTGTTGCATAAGAAAGTAAAAAAAAATGTGGTTTTCAGTAAAATAATATTTAACCCAATTAGACCTGATGGGCAAACCGTGTAATTCTAACTTCCGGGTCCGTCGCGTGATGCACACTGGCCCTATGAGACGTTTCCCCATAGTCTTGCATTGTGAAAGACACGTCTGTAAATTAGATAAACTTGCACATACGCATTAACAAAATGTCACCCCCACCTTCACACGCAGCGGTATCCAACGTACACGCACGCATTGAAAACGCTCAAATTGAATCCAGCGGTGAAGTAATCAAATAAATAACCCAGTGAGGAAAAACGATGAAT
Source organism: Nannoperca obscura (assembly GCA_036024295.1). Taxonomy (NCBI): domain Eukaryota; kingdom Metazoa; phylum Chordata; class Actinopteri; order Centrarchiformes; family Percichthyidae; genus Nannoperca; species Nannoperca obscura. The sequence continues at coordinate 12,321 of JAVQJL010014638.1, forward strand.
ATTTATTTTCACCACAAGATGGCGGCGTCGCGCACCTCACGGCCGCGGCCCATCCCACTTCACGTCGCTTCCAAACACGCCAGCTAGTTTAGTAAAGCTAGCCTTGATATCCCACCAGAGTTTCCCTTTACGCCGAAAATGTGCTTGTAAAACGTCACAGGCATTATTTTAAGCTTTTCGTAGACGCTTGGTATTATACCACAAACCTAACGAAGGCAAGACGTGCGGAACAGCTCACAAATATTCACGCTGTGTCGCGTCACGTCTATTTCCACGTAAAAACCCGCTTTTATTGTGAAACGCCGCCATGGCGGAAGCCGCGTCGTCACTCTGTCCACCTTGACGCGCTTTGGCTGGGTCACGCTGCAATCCAGCCGGATGTTTTGCGTCGCCAGTATGTGTTGGGAACATTTGCTAATCTTACCACAAAGCTAAGCGTGCGGCTCCAGCGGCGGCTCTGACCAGGTGAGTACCCGCACACAGCGTCGGCCGAGCGGGCGTGTTTGCCGCCGGAGCGGCAGGTTGGTGTGGGTGAAAGCTGCAGGGAGGTCGTGACGGTGTTGGTTTGCGGTGACCGTGCACGCCGCTGCGCGTTTCCCCCAACACCCATAGCAGAGTTTGTGTAGCTTGCAGCCTCTTCAACAGGCAGGTGACGAGGTGCTGCTGTGTTGTCCGTCACCTGTTTGACTCGAAATACAGGTGACGGTGTTTTTAAACGAGGGGAGGGGAGTTTGCGTGCTCTGGAGTGATGGAGGCCTGAGCACAACACACGCTTCCACTGGTTGTCTGCTCTCTGGTGAATCCACGAAGGGGAAGAGAGACTGTAGATCCTGTCTCGTGTCATCTCTGCACCTGTCTAGCGTTCGTGTGTGCGTGTGTGTGTGTGCGTGTGTGCGTGTGCGCGTGCTCTCTGACAGCTATGTCTCTGCAACACAATGGCTGGTAGTGGCTCCCTGAGGATCAGTGCAGCAACAGTCCAGGCTTGGCTTCACGGCTTCTGATGGGTAGGAGGGGACGTGGTGTGAGCACGAGCCCCAGCAGCTGTCTGTCCCCATCCCACGAGGCTTTCATTTCATCCTGTCCTTTAACGTATCTCCAGTGTCCCTGACTCTAAACGTAAACTGGAGATGTGGTTGCTGCCATCGCTTGTCTTCTCTTTACAGAGGGCCCCTTTGCAGGTTTCAAAGTCAAAAAGCCCCTTTTTCAATATGCACGAGATCTGGCTCATCAAGCAGCCCTTCTTTTCATTGTGCTTTTATAGATCTGACTGGTCTGAGACATGCAGCAGAGGTGTTTCGGGCCCTTTAGCTTCCCACACAGGCTTCATGTGTTGAGCTCTGCAGGTTCCGAGTACTGATTTGAATGACACACATGCAGCAGCTGGTGAGCGTTGCCATAATATCTTAATCTTAATTTAATCTTTACTGGCTGGTTTTTGTTTGTGTGTGTGTGTGTGTTTGCAGAGGTCAGAGGTCATGATGGCAGCGGGTGGACCTGGGTCGGATAGTGCTGCTAATCCTTGTTAGTATTTGTTTTAACCAGGTGGATCTAAAGCAGAAAAACCTACAAAAACTATTCATTTCTCAGTCATTTCTCAAGCAAAAAGTCATTTTTGCTGATCTGTTAGCAAAAATGTCATTTCTCAAGACAAGGCGAGGCGGGCGTCCTGTTGCTGCTGCAGTTGCCGGGAGCAGCACGCACCTGTTAGTGCCGACAGATGGTCCACAGAGCTCTGTCTGTCCGGGTGTTTGGACACCGTGCAGTTGGTCAGCTGTTGTGTTTCCCCTCATCGCCCGTATCTGACTGGGCAAGCTGACTCGCAGCACCTTCTTATGTAATCAGGCACGCGGACTGCGTTTTGTTGCTTTTGATTACAAAATACATGATATTGAACCTTAATATTTCTGTTGTCAGCCCTCTGCTGGTTCACACTGTAACTATTGAGATCTTTTATTTAGCCACAGTGTTGTGTTTTATACTTTCACCTATTTATATTATTGATTTAGATATTTATTTTGGGGGGATTATTGATTTAATCTAGAGAACGCCCCTTGCTTTTTCTGGCCTCGTAGCACGTCTAGCTGTGCAATGTGGAAGCCTTGTGTCTTTAATGTGCATTTACATCGGCGACACTGGTGCAAATCCTCACAGATGCATTATAATATCACTTTCGTGTGAATGTGAAGGGGACCTTTTCCTTGTTTACATCATTCAAATACTCATATTTGCACACAGGCTCCATAATCCCATAAAAGACAGAAAGGCAAAGATTTGTGCTTCCGAGTCATCTGCCCCAAGTGTGCTGCAACAATGAGGAACAGGTCCCCTCCTCATCCTCTTTGGGACATAAACCTTTTTGATGTCCCTCACCCCCCCACACTTGTCTTTTTCCCTTTCAGCCCGGCCACACTCTCCTCTTTCCTCTTGCACTCTCTTAAAGGCCATGCAAGTCTTTCAGCCAGCCACAGTCTTTTCTTTCTGTTTCATCCCCCCCATCACCACCACCCCTCCCGTCCCGAGACAAAGCCTGGAGAGGGACTGTGGTGCTCTGTAGCCAGGTGTTCTCCATTGCAGCCCCGGGCTGTAACAGCACCAGCCCTCTGCAGCTGCCCTCCCCAGCCTCCCATTGTGTAGCTCTATTGTTCAGCCGCCCACCCCCTCGTTGATTCATCGGCCACACAGGAGAAGCCCTTTCAGACTGAGGAGAGAGTGTGTGTGTGTGTGTGTGTGTGTGTGTGTGTGTGTGTGTGTGTGTGTGTGTGTGTGTGTGTGTGTGTGTGCACTTTGAGTACGCGTGCCTTGGGGAAACTGGGTGTTGCAGGCATTTGCCCACAGCCACTCCCCCGCTCCTCCCCTTGTCGCTGCGCCTCATTGTAAGGCCGCTCCGCTCCGATTGGTGGAAAAAGCAGCCACTCTGAACAAGGGAATGGCAGACATTGTTGGTCCATCTGTTCTGCCACTCATTGTCCAACTTTCCTGCTTCTGTAGTAAAAAAAATCCAGCTCTGTGAGACACTCAGACACCGAGGACAGAGGCGTGTAGCTGGAGTTTGCTGCTCTGCTGGACCTGCGGCGACCACTAACATCGGCCTCGGGTGAAGCTGCTGCTGCTGCTGCTGCTGCTGCTGCTGCTGCTGCTGCTGCTGCTGCTGCGGGAACTTTAGGACTTTCTGGGTTTCACCTGCAGTGTTTTCCAGTCTGGTTTTCAAGGATCTAAACTATGAGCTAATCTACTTCCCTGTCTGCATTGTTTCTTGATCTTTTAAGATCTGGTAAGTGTAATGAAGTCCCCACCTACTTTTATCTGTTGTAGCTTGTAATTAATTGGTTATTCTGATCTGTCTTACAAAAGCAACAGATTTTTTTACTTCCTCTGACCATTGAGATGATGCAAAGGGCCCTAGCTATACCAGTGTTACCTGGTTGCTCCTTTACAACCAGGCTGGTTATAAAGAGCTGCAGCATCATAAATCATTTCTATGCTGACCAACCTAAATAATGACCTAAGTTACTGGATTCCCTTAAATTTAAATAGACCCGAGTCATTCATAGTTTACATTGATAGGTTCAGAATAAAGAGGGGACGGTGCAGTCCTGTGTTGGTGTGGGGTTTTGGGGGGGGGCCCAAAAGCCAAGCTTCTGCTTATCTGGATCATACGAGGCTGGAAAAGTGTGTGTGTGAGAGAGAGAGAGAGAGAGAGAGAGAGAGAGAAGGGGAGACACCAGTTGCAAGTAGAGCTCAGCAGACATCTGTTGCCCCTCTGCTGGCGGGGAAAGCCTAGCACGCCATCTAGATGCACGCGCACACACACACACACACACCCAGTGCCCCTCCCGGACCCCCCCTTTAAACCCAAAAACCTTTACCCCCTCTCTCACCCACCGCACACACACATTTTACACAAAGCGCTGTAAGGACTGTGTTACATATTCATTACTGCCTCCATCAAAGCCAGCAGGGCTGCTGTGTGTGTGCGTGTGTGTGTGTGTGCGTGCGCTGGCTTGCTGATGTTTGAATGATGCACCCACCCTCAGACGGCAGGTCTGGAGATGGTGTGATGAGGTCGCGCTGCCGTTGGTCCCGTTGAAACCCGTTGTTCTGTTGGGACCACACTAGAAGACGAACTGTGAAAAGACTCTCATCCAATCAGATCACACGTTTAACTGGCTCTCATGGCGACAAGCTCGATGTTCAGATGTCTGCTGTTAAGCTCACATCAAAATCACTTTCATGTGATTGTGGAGCTTGACAATAACCTGCCATGTGTTTTATGTGAAAATGTTTTGACAAACACTTTGACATTGACAAAGAAACTGTATTTAACGAGGACTGATGACATCATGGCCAGCACTCATGTCTGATCCGCAGCCAGCTGCTCGTACCAGATCCCATTTAAACAGTTTGCAGTTTATTCATGTTCTGCTCTGAAAACTTTGAAGGAGTGAGGAAGGAGGCGTGATGCACTACTCATTCTCAGATTGTCTGTTTCACACGTCCAGTTATATATATTTTATCTCTATATATTTTTGATGTCGGTGTCGACGCGAGCGACCTCCTTCTGTTTCCGTCCTTGGTGTCCTGTCGTGTGTACGCAGTGATGATGCGCCGCTCGTGGCCTTAGAGGAGCTCGAATAGAAAGAGTTTGGATGTGTCAGTTCAGACCATGAAGTGTTCCCACTAGCCCCGCTCTCACCACAGCAGCATGAGTCACTCTGTGAGGTACACGTTGTGCGTGTGTGTGTGTGTGTGTGTGTGTGTGTGTGCGCACGGGCACCGTCAACGCCCTCATCGTTTGATGCCAAGGTCCCAGTCCTAATCACTCTTGTAGGTCTATTGTTGTCTTGGGTGGCAGGGTGGTTTGCCAACGAGGCACACTTAAGCCCCCTCCTCCCGCCCATCCCCCCCCAGACCAGACCCTTTTGTAGTGTGTGTGTGTGTGTGTGTGTGTGTGCGCAGAAGGCGGGTCGCCGGCTGAACGCCGCAGCCTGTCTTGGCATTTGGAAGGGAGAATGCTTTCAACAGCTGTAGCTTAGCAACAGTAGCTCAGCCGCGTTGCTAGGCAGCCCTTTTTCATAAAATGCACCCCCCTCTCCGCCGTCCTCTCCCCCCTTCCCACCCACCATCTTTAAGTCACTTCCCCTTCCATACTGTTTTGTCCAGATAACGTGGGTTGGAAGATACTGAAGTCCAACCAGGTTTGTAGGCTAACTGCACGTTTACATTTTGTACAATTTGTCAATATTGTCTCCTCCTCTCCTGGAGGGATTTACTAAGTTATTACAGACCCTGTCCGGTCAGAAGACACCAGGCCTGCAGTTTAGTTTCTACTGATTAACAGTTTCCAACGTGTCATTTTTGTGCAGCTAAACCTTTGATACCAGTCAGATTAGCCAAACCAGATCCCATGTCCTTAGCGCTTGTATGCAGGAAGGTGATTGGCTCGGTAGCCCTGCAGCCCCTCTGTGTTTTAATGAGTGACTCCACCGCCCCAGTGGGAAGAAGCATATGGACCTTAATTACCAGGTAGAATGTGGGGGAAGGGTCTGGCGGCCCCGTCGCTAACGGCTCCCTGTTGTCTGTTTTTTTTAAATGGTTCACCCTCTGTTCCCTCTGTTAGATTAATGTGCTGTGGCGTGGCCCTATGAAAACACACAAAATGAGTCCATTAATTAGGGTGAGAGGCCCCATCGGCTCTTTGTGTCTGTGGAGTCCCCAAGTGCCCGAGACCACGAGTCCGAGCCGGTGTCAACATCCGGGCGCGGAGCCGTACACTTTCAGGATTTAAAACGTCTGATTTCCCTAAAGTGACAGTTGGTGTTGACTTCAACAGTGAACGGACACCATACTTGTGTTATAATATATTTAAATGATGTGTCTTCTCTGAAAGCATCATATTCTGGAAGTGCCACCTCAACATGTATAACAACAGACTTTCATTTGAGCGCCAGTGCTGACTGTTGACAAGAAAATGCCAAATATTCAAGTTGTATTCACGTCATTGTTACCAGTAAAGTTTTTAAGTGATACAGTATGTCAGTAATAGCCCGACTTTACCAAATTGATTTCAAATGTCTCACACGTCCTCCTCTCCGTCTCTTTTAGGCACCAATGAGTCGAGCTTTGTGAGCAGGCAGCAGTCGACCCCGTGTGCTGGATGTCTGTGACAGATCCATGGGCCAGAAGGACCATGTGGAGGCAGCAGCAGGCCACATCCTCGACCTGGGGCTGGATTTGGAGTATCTCCACATAGCAGGGGCCGACCGGCAGGCTGGCTGCGCTGACGGGCCGCCTGCTATGGAGGAGCAGGTGGAGAGCTCCGGCAGCAGCAGCGCCGCCAATTCCCCTCCGCCCGCCGCAGCGGAGGAAAATGCCGGTAGCGGTGCGGAGCGCGAGCCGGCGCCGTCTTCCAACGCCAGCCTCGCTGCTGGCCCCGACCCGGATGGAGGAGACGGACGCTTAACTCCCAGTAAGAACACCCACCAGCCGCTTTGCCGGACCCAGTGTGTGGACTTGGGCACTGAAGGTCCTCCCGAGCCCCCATCTGAACCCCCATCAGAGCTGGAGCACGACACTCCTGTCCAGTCCTCACCCAGCTCCCCACGTAAGCACCCACCCGAGCCTCCACCCAACCCCTCCACGTTGCAGCCAGCATCGGGGGCAGGCGGGAAGGAGTACCAGGCCAAGCTGGAGTTTGCCCTGAAGCTGGGCTACTCTGAGGAGACGGTGCGGCTGGTGCTGTCCAAGCTCGGCCCCGACACCCTCATCAACGACATACTGGGAGAGCTGGTCAAACTGGGCACCAAGTCCGACAGCGACCAGCCAGCTGGATCATTGGCCTCTACCTCATCTTCTTCATCCTCCTCTTCCTCCTGTGGCTGTTCCGAGTTGCTGGATGGCCAGAGGTCGGACTCGCCCTGTCCCTCCGACTCACTGTGTGACCAGGACAACCTGCGGCCAGTTGTGGTGGACGGCAGTAACGTAGCCATGAGGTGAGCCGTGACTTTGACTTCACAGGATGTGTTTACTGCTGAAACTTTCAGTGCTAACCTACATCAAAACCCAAAATGTTAATTCGCTGTTGCCCTGTGCCTCTTAACTATGTCCTGTAGCCATGGCAACAAGGAAGTGTTTTCCTGCCAGGGGATCCAGCTGGCTATAGATTGGTTCCTGGAGCGTGGCCATCATGACATCACGGTGTTTGTGCCTGCGTGGAGGAAAGAGCAGTCCCGCCCTGATGCCCCTATAACAGGTGAGTGTCTGACGCTGTTTGACACACACACACACACACACCCCCACACACACACACACACACACACACACATGCAGTTGATACAGTTGTGTGATGATCCCAGCACACGGACCTCACTCTAACTCCCTCCTACGCAGATCAGGAGATTCTGCGTCGCCTAGAGAAGGAAAAGATCCTGGTCTTCACTCCTTCGCGGCGCGTCCAAGGTCGGCGAGTAGTTTGCTATGACGACCGCTTCATCGTCAAGCTGGCTTATGAGTCAGACGGCATCATTGTCTCCAATGATAACTACAGAGACCTGGCCAATGAGAAGCCCGAGTGGAAGAAGTTCATCGATGAGCGTCTGCTCATGTATTCCTTTGTAAATGACAAGTAAGTAGGAGTGAATGAGTGGGAGACAGATTGTGTCAGTAAGAGACATAAACGTCTGTTAACCCAGAGATGTGTCTACATTCAGACTGCGTGCAAGACCTTTCTAATCCTCCCTCCCCACCTCCCAGGTTCATGCCCCCAGATGACCCTCTGGGTCGTCACGGCCCCAGCTTAGACAACTTCCTGAGGAAAAGACCCGTCATGCCTGAGCAGAAGAAGCAGCCATGCCCGTATGGTGAGAACAGACATTTGCACCTAAATGCACAAACACAAACAATAATTTGAAGGTAAATATGTTGCAAAATGAGAGCTTGTGGCCTTGATGTAAAAAGCATTGATATTTACATAAATGCAATGGCAGCTGCAACATTTACTTAAATTTTTTTTTTTTAATACATATAGCAACATTCACCATAATAAAATGTAATTGCACTTTTTTTAATTAACTTGTGCTTTTCATGAGTACATAATAATGTGCTCTAAGATATCTTATCTGTATATTTACTACGTGATGAAAGTGAGAGCTTCTGTCTCTTTGCTTCCAGGGAAGAAGTGCACTTACGGCCACAAGTGTAAGTACTACCACCCAGAAAGAGGTGCCCAGCCTCAGCGTGCTGTGGCCGATGAGCTGCGTGCAAGTGCCAAGACCTGTGTCCCAACAAAAACCCAGGGGGATGCCGGGCTGGTGAAGAGCCACAGTGTGCCAGCTGGCAGCATTGAGGCCAAGAAAGGCGCCCAGAAAAGGCAGTCTGACCCCAGCATCCGAGCTCTGTCGTACAGCGATGCCGAGGAGAAGCTGCTGGCCAAAGGGAGGGCGGAGAGCCAGAAGAACAGTGTGTGTGGCAGCAGTGGGAGTATAACCATGTCCCCAGCACCAGGAGGTTGCCCTTTATCCGGTTTTAACTTTCCTCAGGACCAACAGTCCAGAGCAGCGACTCCTCACAGTCTCCCCGCCCCCGGCCACGACCTTTACCCTCACTGCGAGTCTCCAGACTTGAGCTACTACTCGGTAACGCGTGCCTACTCGGGCCTGAGCCTCTCCTCCAGACGGAGCCCAGACTGTCGCTTCCCCAACGACGCGGACCTGCGGATCGGCTCGATGGGCTCAGCGGGCTCTGAATGCGGCAGCGAGAGCAGCGTGAGTTGCGGCAGCAGCTGCGACTCGTACAGCGAGAGGTCGTGTCCTGGATGCCCCGCGGACGCCCTGCTGGAAGACGGCGTCCACTTCGCTAATCCCCACAGCCGGCTGTATCCTCACCACGCCGCGGCAAACCATGAACTCTGTGGCCTTCATACTGCCGATTACACAAACATCCAACACGGCCACACGTCTAATACGGGCGTGCACAGCTACCACCTGAGTGCCCGGCAGAGCTGTGCTCACGATATGCCTCCACCCGAAGCACCCCCAAAGCGTCCTCTCTACCCCTTGCCCCCTCACCTCCAGCAGCATCAGCCGCTGGTTGCACGCTCCAGCTGCCCGGGCGACTATCACTCTCTGCCCCAGTCCAACCCCCACCCCCCCGGCTCTCCTCTTGGCCGCTGCCTGGCCCCCACCCGAGCGGAGAGCGTGTCAGACTCACATCTGTACGAACACCTCTCTGCGTCGCACCATCACCACCGTACAAAAGCTCTGTCCAGCTGGGACTCGTACTACAGACAGCCTCCACCGCCCCCGTCCAGGTACGAGCCATCTGCCTATCAGAGCCTGCCGGACACACACCAGTCATCCTGGCACACCCCACCCTGGGCACAGGATGGCTACGCCCAGCACCACTCCTCTCATCCAGCTCTCCACCCGTCCCCGACACATTACTTAAACCACCCACCGCCTCCCGGCCATGCCCCTCACCCGCCTCATCCAACCAGCACTCCTCTCCCGCCCTACCAGCCTCACAGCGCTCACCTGACAGTGCCCCCCCACGCTCCTCCCTCTTACCTGCCCCAGCACCCAGAATCCCCTGCGCACGGCCGCTACGAGGATGTGAGGGAGAAAGTCTACGTCAACCTGTGCAACATCTTCCCCTCGGAGCTGGTGAGCCGGGTGATGGCCAGGAGCCCCCACGTCACAGACCCCCAGCAGCTGGCAGCCGCCATCCTTGCAGAGAAAGCCCAAACAGGCTACTGAAGAGCGAGGGGGATGTAACCTCCCACTAGAAAACTGCAGCAGTGATGTAGGCTGAGTAGAAATAGGAAAACACAAACTGTGGGTGGTTTGCAGAGCAGAGCACACTGGAATTTGCCTGTGCATGGTGGAGGTGTAAATAGCGAGATGCGTTTGGATTGTCTGCCAGGAGAGCGTTTTCTTTTCTTATGACATTAATGTGACAGTGCATAAGTCTGAAGGATATAAAAGGCTGAAGAGAATCCAAATGCCGCTCTGATCACTGCGCAGCTCAACTTTAGGAAGTGTGGAGAGAGCGAGTCTCTCGCCCAGTTATGTTTTATTTATTTGTAGATTATTATATGTACCTTTCACATGCAGGACTTGTCATGTATCAAATTCAAAAGGCACTTTTTGGTGTTCCAGCCAAATTATAACTTAGAGGGTCGCAAACATCAAATATGATATGAAGGATCATTTAACCATCAAACATAAAGAAAGTGTCACGGATCATTATTCAAACTTCATTTCAGATCTTTTACTCGTTACAATCTCACCTGACAGTTTCAAACTGCTATTCGACTGAGCTCTTTGTATTATAGAAATCTGTGTGTGTGCGTGTGTGTTGTGCGGCCATTTGTGGGGGGTTTTCCATGTTGGTAAAAGTGGATGTCCGGAGGATAGTCGTCGTTATTTGAGATGACGTCAGTATTTTGGTCGGAGTTGTGGCTGTAGAGATGGGTGACCCTGTCGTGTGTACCTTAGTTTTAGTAAGGGACATCTCTCTCTCTCTCTTTCTCTCTCTCTCTCTGGCCCTTTATTTCGGGTCAACTCTGGTATCTGCTACAGACAGAACTCCTGCACATCAGTGAATGGACCACGTGCGTATTGTAAATATATTTAACAGCTGTTGTCTGTAGCAGATCCCAGCTGAATCCATGCTAGACGGAGAAAAACCTTGTTTGATACAAATTGTATCATTAAGTAAGTTGCTGATGTTACATACAGTACATGGACTTATCAGACACTCTTGATGTATTGCTATCTGATGACGTGCATTGACAACAGTTATGTTCCAACTTTTAATCTTGTGGAAATTGCTTTGAGACAATTATTTCACACGTGATGAAACAGAAAGGAGTTGCCGCCTACTATGTTTAGGTCTCGCAACTTCTTGATCTGCGCTTTGGGGTTTGAAGCTGGCTCATTTTCTACAGGAGCTCCATTGAAATCCTGTGAGAGGACTATGCTCTGGTTTACTGGTTCAATGTCAAATGCAAACCGAAGTGAATTAGTGTGTTTTCACAGTGAGGTTGGGGTCGGTTCTTTTTAGAGCTTTTTTTCAGCTTCTTTAAGTCAGGACATGGAACTTCTTGGTGATGTTTGATCAAAAACTATTCTGTTGTTTCTATTAAATCATGTTATAAGTGGGACGACCCCAACCAGGTTTAATAAGTAAAGTTTTGTATTTGGGTCATTCCCATATTCCACAGCGGCCATTTTGAATGCATGTAACTCTACCAAAGCTATACCTGGAGCGAAGCGATTTGTGCCTCAAGAAAAAAGACGAGGTCTTTATGAAATCATAAGAAAACTACAACTGTAGGAAGTTTAGCTAGCTACTTTCCAGACACGAATGTGGAAAGTGTGCTTGATATTTGAAAAGGATAAAATAGTCATTTTTTTCAACTTCACCACAAACAGGAAAAAGTATTACTGCTGAGGCCACCTGAGCACTTATGAAGCTGATGCCAACATGTCCTTGTATTATTCCACATTGAATTTGTTGGGGACGTAAGCTACCTGTTGCACTTTGATTAGTAGGCCGTTAAGTGTTCTGAATGCAGCATTAGCCTATCTATGACTACGCTAGATTGCTGTATTCAGACTCTTTGTTTGAATTATTAATCAATCATTGTGGTTCGTCAGGTTTCGAAGAGGTTAGCAGCAGGTTGTACTTGATCAGGTAGAGCCCGACTAGAGTTCAAAATGGCCGCCAAGGAATTAAAGTCTGCAGTGAGCTCGTCATACAGTTAATCACAAGCCAGCTACTTAAAGCCCACTGGTTTCTTTCCTGTGCAGCGTGTCACATTGTACAGATAATGAGCAACTGTACGATAACGCGCGAGAGAGAACCTTTGTGTGTATTGAAGAAGCGCCTTCTCTCTGGCCTCCTGGCACTGTGTGTCAGTGTGGCCCCTGAGCGTGGGCCCAAAGTAATGCCTCTTCATGGCATTGTGCTTATGACACATCCAATACTCTGAACTATGTTCAGCTAACTGTTATGCATGTTTTGATTTGTTTTGGTTCCTGCATGTTTCCTTGCGTTTCATTTGTGTACATAGCTGTGTTTCTTTGGTTGCTGTGACATGATGCCAGCTGTTGAGATGCTTATACACAAAATGGCTTGTTTTTCTGCTCGTTAATGTTTTCAGTGTTACTGTAACTATCTGCTTTTCTAGAAGGCTTGACATTTACCACAAAGGGTAAGGAAGCGCGTTTGCTTTGGAAGCGCTCTTGGCTATACGTAGTGATAATGGAAACCATGATACGTTGACTTCTGTGCTGTAGATAACACAATGCTATACAGGCCACTGCACTCAGTTTCAAATGATATTTACATTTTGCCAGTACAATAACTGATTATTGTAACTTTCAGCTGTAACTGTGGTTGTTCATTAAAATGTGGTATCCATTGAACGTGTAGTGCTTTCTAGGCTTAAGTTGTGGGTTACACAGAACATCATACCTACCATAACGTCAGGTAGTTGTACATGCACTGAAAACTGCTCTAATGAATAATTGTAAGGTTAAGACATTTCTGAAATGTTTAATTTATAATTGCTTAAGTAATATGTCCTTTTCTAATCAAATAGTTGATAGACATTTTGATAATCTCCTCATGGTTTAAATAGTTTGTCTTTTTAATGGATTCATTTATAAAGGTTTTTTGTAAGATCTTAAACTCTCTATTTCGGGGATTTTGGCCCAAACCAGACATTTCAAGATGCCATCTTGGGCAGTGACAAACTCTAAAAGCCACTTTCACCTTTTTGACATTTTCTAGACAAAACAATTGATGGATACATTAAGAATATAATTAAAGCATTGTTTAGTGGCAGCTCAAACATGGAGGTAATGGCATGTGAAAAAGCCTAACACCGTTTCCAACCAACAGTCCAAACTGAAAGCATGACAAATGGGACCAAATCTCAAGAGATCCTTCCTCCAGAGCGCACGAGGAGCGCAGACTAAAGGTAAGATTCACCTCTTACACGTGCAGCGCAGAGCCAAGACGACACTGATAATCAGCAGATCAGTTCACTGTTCAACTGTTAAAAATACTTAAATACTTACAAACGTGAATATTTACTGGTTTGCTTGGTCTTTATGATTGTACTAAAGTGTTTAGTGTCCTTGTGGAGTGAACTTCACGTCGCCTTGTCTTCTCTGTAAGTAAGCTAGTTGTTGTTGTTTACAGTGTGCTGTAAGTAGGCAGCGGCAGCGAAAGTCAAGAGAGTACCGACACGTACTTCAGACACGTACCACACTACTGCTTTCCTGTCTTCTTCCGTCATAAGAATGATTCTGCCTCCAAGCAGTTTGCTACTTTAGTAGCAGCTAAAACGGTGTTGGGGTATTTTACAGAAGGTAGATTAATGAAGAAAGAAACAAGTCATCTTTACATTCGGGAATACTAGTGTCAATAAGTGATGCCATAAAAATTAAAGAATACAAAATAGGTCAAAACAAGTGCTCTAAATTTAAAACTTTTATTTGTGAACCAATGAAATGGACTGCAATCCATCTGTCTTTCTATCATAACGAATGCGAACATGGACATCAGGGGAAAACAAAACAAAGCAAACGGCTACACATGACAGCTGGCGCCAGAGCAGGCATCATCACAGACGCTGGCTTCACTGGGGGGGACAGGCCAATGACAGTGCTGTGAAGACAAGCAGAGTGGCCTCAGTGTGTGTGGGGGGTGTGGGGGTGTCAACAAGAGTTTTCCCCTCCAGTGAAGTCCAGTACAGCGATGCACGCTGCTGGTTTAGGGTCTTTGAACACAATACAAAAGTAGGAGCTGGAAGCACAGGATGATTTCTTTTCACCTGCTATGGCAAACAACCCTAACAACGGACACTGAAGTTAAACACAAGGCAGGCTTCAGTGTCCTGTTTCATACAAGTGCTTTAACCTTTAAAACTCAAGACTATTAAAAAAATACCAACCTACACCAGCTGTCAAGTAGAGCCTAACAAATAATACCATAAACATTTTTCATCACTGTTAATAATAATAAAAAAGAAAACAATGTTCACTCATTTCGTAAATGCACCCTGGAACACACCCCATAAAAGATGGAGTCCTTCTGTTGTCTGTGCAATGTTGTTAGAAGAGAATTACTAATAAGATTTCAGGGGAAGAAATTGGCCTTACTCTCAAATTGATTCTGGAGAGATTTGCACAAATCATAATATCACGGTCCCTTCACATGAACTAATTATTCATCTCTTTACATGCTCACATGGCTCTCAGTCCCATGAAACTGCAAACTGTCTCCTTAAAGACAAACGAGTCGAGTCCATGCATCTCTGCGTCACCACCAACAACTCACAAGACGGGGTCGGGCAGACACAAAATGACCTAGCTTTCTCTGAAAACTCCCTACAGTACATCTCCATCCTGACACTCGCTGCGTTCTTTATTTCTACCCTTTTTTTTGTTCCCGGACAAAATGACAACGAACCACAACATCCAAGCACGGCCTGGAGCTTGTGTAAAACCAGCTTAAAATGTACGAAAGAACACTTTTCCACCTAGATCTCACCTAGGAGGTCTGTTCTAAATAGACCCTCATTGATCTCGTGAAAGCTGCCGAGCACACGGCTCGCCCTGGAGCACCACCCAAAGATGTAACAGCAACCGAGGGGGGGTGGAGGGGGCGCTCCCCGAGTGTTTGACTGGCAGTCACCACTGTTAACATTACTGAGGTAGAGATCTGTCCCGGGGCGAGGACTGACGTTTTCATAAGTTCCCCAGCCAGAGAGGTGCCAGGCCTCAACACGCACGCACGCACGCACGCTCTCGGTTCCCTCTGTCTATCCGTTTAATTCCCATTGCTTCTTTGTGAGCTGGTAGGCAGAGAACCATCTATGGTGACTGGGAATGAAACACTGGGATGCAACTGGAGAGAACACACACACACACACACACACACACACACACACACACACACACACACACACACACACACAAGCTTATCTTCATAACACTTTTAAGCTCCGTGGCACAAGCTCATACGTGCCCTCCCCCATCACCCCTGCATGTTTGAAGTCACGTTCCCTTTGTTTCCTTTGCTACATTCGTTCATCTAAACCTGCCGAGTGACGCGGTGGCTCTTTCAATTCACTTCCATTTTATTCACAGAATCAAAATGTGAAAATGCTGCTATTCTTGATATTCAGCCTGAAACAAAAACTATGAAAATACTGCAGGATCATTTTGTATAGAAACCTATAAATGTAACATTCAAACCGATTGATTAAAGTGAAATGACCTCAGCTCAGCTTAGCATTAGACATTTAGCACAACTGGCTTGTGATATGTTTCGACATGATGTAACATGGCAGCGCCTCGTCGCTGAAAAGAAAATAGTGACCTCATTTATCCCCAAACTCCAGGCTTCAAATCGTAGCCCGGGACTAAACCTAGAACTAACGTGTTTGATAGACAACTAAAAAGAAGGGCATCATCAATAAAACAAGTCAAGCAAAAGCAGAGGGAAACTTAAAAACAAGGAGAGGACAGGTCATCTTTAACCGAACACAAGGAATCATACTAAACCTTTGCATACAAGTCGTCAAGCAAAAAAAAGAAAAGTTTCTATGGCCATGTCTGCGCAAAATAAAAGATCCAATTGCTTCCATTTTGGTTTGACAGTTTCTGTTTTCCCTTCAGGATCACAGATGATCTCTGCAGCGCGACGATGTGTGCTTCGTCAGTGGCGTGTAGAGGAGCCTGCAGAGCGGAGGTGTGGGGCAGGACTTTGGCAAAAGTTTGACAAGATGATTTCTCAAGATCGCCTGGGGGGTGTTGAAGGGGACGGCAGCATCCGTTGTCCATGAAAAAGAAAAAAAGGGGAAGGGGGGGGGGAAGTTCGAGGGGACAGAGGTGCTGCTCTCACATGGATTCAAACTCATCGATGCGCTGCTTCGTGTTGCCCTGTCGGATCTGCCGCAGCGTTTTGTATTTGTCCCGGCCTGCCTTCACGTTCTCGGCGTGCAGCACGTCGTTCTGCGTCTTCTTGGTTTCGTCTCTGGCCTCGGCCAACTCCGAACTTAACGTCTGAGAGGTCAAAGAGAGGGGAGGATGAGAGGGTGGTGGACGGACGGGGGAGGAAAGCGGCGGAGGAATGAAGCAAAGGAAAGAATAGAAAAAGGAAAAACATCAGTGGGGCGATGAAGGGCCACAGAGTTACAGAGGAGGAGAGTGAACAAAAAACAAAAACAAGACAAAAAAAATGGGAAATCACCCCTCAGTCATTCAAGTTAACATTTGATTGACGCGAAGCAACTTATCTACAGCTACACTTCGTAAAATCCTTCCAATGAGGTGCAACAATGAACTTATTTTACACCCTGACAGGCGCCGGCGGTTCTGCAGGTTTATCCGAGGCCTGTTTGTTCAGCACGGTTCCTTGTGGAGCCCAACGCAGGCTCACAGAAGTCTTGTTGGATTTATTTTTACATTGTTGGAAATGAAGATGAATAAAACTTGGTGGAGGTTTGAACTCTTCTTGCCATAGCTTCAGTACAAGTCCTGGCATATACGGTAGCCCAGCTTAGATCTTCAGCCCCTGGAATATATTTCAAGGTATAAAAGAGATTCGATGGGATCCATTTGATGGATTGGTTGGCTGTAAAGCTAGGCTACAGTCTAAGCCAGCACGTCTCCTCCTGTTAAAAGCAGGAGTTTAAGAAGAATGGACAGAAGTGTGCCTCATCTTACCCTCGCGTGCCTTTGCCTGGCTGGTGTTTCTTCTTTGCAACAAAACTGCTGTTAGAAAATAATATCTCCTGGTTATGCTTCTGTGAGATGCAAATCTTATTTGGTTAAATAAAACTGCTGTTTAAAGATCTACATTTACAAGTTTTATTGTAAATGTCATTTTCTTTGGGATTTAAATTGACTTTATATTGAGTGTAAAAGTGCATGTGACCTTGTGAAAAGTAGTTCCCAGGGCCTTTATCATTTTGTCAATGGACTTTATGTTGTTATGCTAAGTTAAAGTTTGGATGTAGCCCTGACCTCCATCTGACCTCTATTTTCCAACCTCTCCAGGTTTTCCTGCGTGCGCTCACCTGCAGCTGTTTCTTCACCCTCTCGTTCTTCTGGGCCTCAGTGACGCGCGCCTCCTCACTGCGGAGGTCCAGCTGGCTCACGCCCTCGTTGGAGAGCTCGGCGCTGGCCTCCGCGTGGTTCTCGTCCTGCTCATCGTGCTCGCTCTCGGCGCTGCCGCCCGGAGGTGCCGGCACCACCGTCATGACGGTCTTCAGCTCCTCCTTGGTCTTTTCCAGGTCCTCCTGGGCAGACAGAGCCTGCGGGTGGAGGACAGGGAGACATCCATACAGTTTCTACATTACGAACACTTTAAATGTGAAATAAAGAATCATTTCCCTGTGGTTTCATTCCTGGGGCGCCTCTATAGCATGGGGTTTAAGACAGCGACCGTGATCTCAGACGTGCATGGTACAAGTCTGGCCGGGGACCTTTGTTGCATCTCTCTACTGTCTATAATAAAATGCTCAAAATAAACTTCACTCCTAATAAGAGACTCAAACTGTTCTTAAACAATGATCCTAATGAGATGGCAAATAGACTCGTAGCCCCCCTGGGGGGAGGAGTCCCGTACCTTGTGCTGCCATTCTGTGGCCTCGTCGTCTTTCTTCCTCTTGGCTTCTTCGAGGAGCGCAATCTTGGCTGTGAATTCAGCCAGTTCAGCAGCCTGGGATAAAACGGAGACCCTGCAGTTATACATACTGTACATTTACAGAAAAGCCAGCCTGTAATAACAACACACACCAGTTGTTCCTGGGTCTTCTGCTGGTCTTCAGCCTGTCTGGCCAGCTCTCCCTTGGCCTCCTCAGCTGCTTGCCTCTCCCTCTCCAGCCTCTCGGCCTCCTCCCTCGCTCTCTTTCTCTCCTGCTCCAGCTCCATGGCCCGGCGAGTCTGCTCCTCGAGCTCTGCGGAACACGTCGCACGTCATTTCTACACGTTTCACATTCAAACCTCTGCGTGATCTCTCCTGGTGGCGGCGGACACATGAACGGATGGATGAAAGGAAAACTGCGTACCTTTCTGAGCTCTCATCGTCTGCTCTTCAATGTGTCTCAGCCTCTCCATGAGCTCTTCTTTCTCGCGCTCTATCCTCTCCTTCTCTTTCTCGGCATACTCTCGCTTCTTCTTCTCATTCTCCAGCTGAGCCCTGACAAGTTTGGCAATTACATGTTTCAGATTACTTGAGTAAATCAAGCACTCATCCAGACCTGAATAAAAAGCACCTTTGACTGAATAAAATGCTCAGGCAACACTGCCCTCCAGTGGAGAAGCTACTTCGACATTAATACTCAAGTGGAAGTGCTTGTACAGTAGATTTATGTAGCGTCAGTGAAATAGGACGTAAATGTGCTTAGTGCATTTATTACTTCAAACATTTTGAGGGGAAATATGACTTAAAAATGATGAAGTTTGATACTTAAACATCTATATTATGTGCACAACCTTGGACAGGCATAAACAAAACAAAACATCATAATTGAAGACTTTTCTATGAGTTTGGGAACAAAATGACATCTGCAGCACCTCTCCATCTGTTTGTGGTGCTTCTCCTCCCGGGCCTGAGCCTTCATCTGCTGCACCTCGATGGTGTCGGGCTTCCTCCTCCTCATGTACAGCTCGTGGTTGCCCATACACAACGCCAAGATCCGCTTGTTGATGCGCAGACGTGGGGCATAAAACACAAAGTCCTGCATGTTTGAAAAGAGAGGGGCAGAACATCTTTAAAGGAGAAGCAGGACATCTTCTCTGTATATATTAAGCAGAAAGTCAAATATGTGTCGACTTATTTGGGGATTTATGATGAATATGACACTCACAGGTGCTTTCTTGTCAATAGGTTTGATGACAAACTTCTTGTCATTGAAAGAGATGTTTCTAATCTCACTCCAGGGGAAGCCGATCTTTGGTGTTAACCTGGAAAAAAGGAATGGCCGAAGCGGTTATGATATGATATGATGATATACAGTACAGGATGTTACACGTGGGATGTAGAGTGTTTTATAACATTCAGCCAGCAGATGGTGCCTCGTACACAGACCACCTAACAGGAAATCATGAGACACCACTGCACCTTTCAGTCTTTCATCAAATGTTTTCACTTAAACGGTTAAAAAAAATTAAAAAAGACAGAAAAAAAAAGGTGGGGGATGAAACTCAAAATATGACTTCCTGCCAAGAATTAAAAGGATGGTGGGTGTTCTTTAATCGAGAAGGAACAAACAGACAGAAAGGAAAACAAATAGCGGTAATCTCAATAGACGATCCCTTATTTCCTTCCTTTGTCACCTGGACAAGAGAGGGTTGCAGTTTTGATGACCAAAGATAACGGACAGGAAGAGGAAATGCTCCAAGAATTGTGGTTAAATCTGTCCTTTCTCCCACAAAGAGGAAAATCTTTGACTCTCCTACAATGGACAGAGACAGTCTTCCTGTCTCCACCTCAGTTTCCCACTTGATATAAAAAGATCTTTGCTTTCTTTTCTTTGTCAAAGTTCAACAGACACTCTGATCAATCAAGTTGAACTGTTTTGAGTGCTTACAGCATGGGCTCTGTAGTCATAACAGAGAGAGCCGGCACAAAGGCCACATAATCACCCCTGTCCTCGGGGTACTGGATGACTTGAGTCCTTAAGAATCTATATTAACGTATTAAAGCTATGCTCGGATGTAATATTTCATAGAAAAAGTTCCAGGCAAAGACACAAGTTTAGCATGCCCACAATCTCAGTGCTGAAATGACTGCAATGCACCGACCTGAGGCTTCACTGAGTGAGAAATCTTCACAGTATGTTTCACGTTTTTCTTATTTTATAAATAAACTCAAATCTGTTGGTGCGTGTGCGTGCCTTACTTGTCTTCGTGTTCGTAGATGTTGAGGCCGAGGGCATCCACGCCCAGCCACAGCTGCGTGCCCTTCTTGTTTTTGATCTCAAAGTAGTTGACGCCGTACATTTCCAAGTCCTGGGCGATTTTAAGATATTCCATCATCGAGTCCTCTCTGGAGAAGAGCAAAAGCAGGAGTTTGAAGATTTGATATAGGTTTTATTAGAAAATCCACATTAACATCAGTAAATAAAGTAAAGCAAAAGGACTACAGCGTCATATCATGAAATCACACATTCCAATAAAGGTAGGTCAATACTGTCAGATCCTGTGTGGAAACATTTGGCCTTTGTTCAACCTTCTACAGTAAGAAACTGTGCAGACATTGAAACAGTTCATGACACAACCAGCCCAACACGTACACTCCGATCTTCAGTTCTTTGTCCCTCTGAGGGGGTTTGACACATACCTGAGCATTCCTCTGTGCTCCTCGTGCCACGTCTGTATCCTGTCCTCCCACTGCTCCTTGGTCAGCTTGTGCTGCTCCAGGACTCTGAACACAAACATAATGACTTCACCTGTTGTTGATGATGATGATTGTTTTCTTCAGAGGAAATCATTAAGAATTCCAACAGAGAACGAGACACGTTTCAGGTTCTGGTGTGTTTGTACCTCTGAGGCAGCAGTCTGTCATGGGTAAGGTAGCCGGGCTTGTGGGCGTCTTTGTTGTAGTCTCCATACTTGGCCTGGACAGAGTACGACGCCAGTAGCACAGCTGTCTCTGGGGGACAGTAGTTCTCGTCATTCAGGATGGCCTCCTTCACCTGGCAGAACGGGACGGAGTGAAGGGGTTAACAAATGGAATTTATTTGATTTATTCGACTCAATTCAAATAAAAAACTGATTTTAACTGAATTATTTAATCAACTATTCCCCAGGTGTGAGAGCCGAGTGATGGTAATTAATTATCCAATATGGTAATGGCTATTTGAAAACTGTGTTTATTTATTATAAGTTTGTTTCTTACTCTCACTTGCTGTCTTGTCAAGAGTTATGTCATCAATGTGTGCCAGTACAGTAAATTATTTTACTTTCACCTGGTTTTTATGTGCATTTTTATTTGTAATGTCAAAATATTGCAAAATAGGGGGAAAGTGACTTAAATATCACTCAAGCTTCTTCACTGAGTCTGTAATATTCCTCAAATTAACAATGCAGGCATATTCAACATGTACATTGACTAGTTACCTGCAGGAAGAAGAGTCTCTGGGTGATCTCCTGGATGAGCTCCTCTGAGACATCCTCGGGGAAGAACTTGGCTCTGAACTTAAACTGCAGAGGGTTCTCTTTCTTCACGTCCTGCTGGGTCACCTGGACAACAAAGACAACATCATCAGCAAACCATCAACTTTGTCACAGTTACATGTCAGCAAGTGGCCTGGAAGCTTTGTGACATTGATACGTTTATGAATCGTGTCAAATTATCAACACCATTTTCATAACATCCTTGAATCCATATCAAAGCAACTGAAATAAACAAGGGCACGCATCAAATGACATGTTGCTCACACACACACAAAATAGTTTCCATTGGAGCAGAAGCATCATGCCGACAGTGGAAGACTGACCTTCTTATTGAGTTTGAGCCAGGTGCTGTAACCTTTACTGTCCACATACTGTAGGCCGAAGAACCAGACCTCCCGCAGTCCCACTGTCTTCACCACCTGAGAGTCACGCAAAAGGAAATGTGAAGCATCCTTTTTAAAGTTACCAAAGTTAATACTAAAGGCAGGAAACAGGTGAGGAGAGATGGGATGTGATCCCAGCCTGAACTGTATCAGGAACATCTTGACTTGAGACCAGGATAGGATAACTAGGATACCTTCATACATGATACCACCTCTACCAATTTTTACATTAGTTATCAAATGTGTTGGATTTCACAGGACAGCCATTGGATCATTTAAAGGGCTGTTGGGTAGCTGCAAGCGCCAGATTTGATTACATCTTCTAATCAAAAAAGAGGCGCAGTAGAAAACAAATTGTTGTAACTGAACTTTATTTTGTCCTGACACTTGCAGAGCAAGGCGTCGCATTTGGTTTCACACTTTCTTCAAACGGGATTTTCACTACGCCAGCTAAATTAAAGCTTTTGTGTGAAACCGTTGTGCTTCAACACTACTGTTTTCAGGTCATTTCTAAAAAAAATGTCTCTACCTATACTAAAAATACGTGCATCGTTCTCGTCTTTTAAGCAGCAAACACCAAAAGGTTGTGGTTATGTCGCTCACACTCACCTGGTCAAACAGCTGTTTTCCTGTGGTGTTGGGTTGGATGGCAAACTCCAGCTCTGCATCCATTGTGGTCACACGGACGTTGATCTAGAAAACAAAACGTTTGCTTTGTTTGTCATATTACACAGGCAAAGATTTTACATGGCGACATCAGATACATCACTTTGTTATCATACGGCGTGATATAAATCCAACTGAATTGAATACCTACTTCTAGGTAGCGTAGCTTTAGTAACAACACTAACTCATGGAGCATAAAACATATGGACATTTAAGCACTTTGTTGTAAGAGGATTGGTTTTAAACATTGCAGGAAGGATACCATACCTTTATACCTTTCCCCCACATTTCCTGTTTATATCTCTACTTTTAGAAACTCCTACAGAAGAATGTTGGTGTGTCAGTTCCCCTTAATCCTACCCCAAGTTTATTAAAAAGGACTGTGTAGACTAGGGTCTCTCTCCCCCTCTTTCCATCCTACACTACCAGGGTGAGCAAGCCCCACCTTTCAAGGGCCTCTGTTAGGGTGGAGCAGAGAGTAACACTCAGTCATTGGCTACGGCCTCTTATATACAGCACTGGTAGTGGGTTTGCTGCAGCTGATGGCAGGGAACAGAGTGGGGCTGATCTCCGAGCCATCCGACATCCTTTCTCTCTCTCTCACACTCTCTCTCTCTCTCTCATACACACACACACGCACACGCACGCACACACACGCACACACCTGTTGCCTCAGTGGTGGTTAACAACACGAGATGAGAGAGACTGAGGGAAGTGCGGAGGAAGGCGAGAAGTCAAAAGACAGGCAGAGTGCAAAAGCAAAAGGTTTAGCAAGAGTGAAAGAAGACGGGAGGGAAGAAAAAAAAAAAGAGCGCAACAGGAAACAAGAGAGATGATCTGGGGTGTATCCCTTTGAGATTATGTTACAGCGAGGTTAGTGCAGATGAGCCAACAATAAAAATAAAAGAAGAAACTTTCCTCTGAGCAACTAAGCACCAAACCTCAGGAACGCTCACTCTGCATTTCTCTCCACCGTCTCTCCTGCCTTCATCCCTCGGTTTCTCTCAATATCCCTGCAATGAATAATCCATGAAACTATACAGCACATCGCTGGACTCCCCCGCCCCACATGGAGCTCCGACCACAGTGCATCTCTCTGTCTCCCTCTCATTAATTACCCATGAAAAGTTGCAGCACTTTCTCCCACACTATAGGCAGCATGAACACTCCTGCACGGCCTACATCATTACAGTGATGTGCCACAGTCCATTTATATAACATTATTTTAAAAAGGGGACTAAACTGTGTGCCACATGTTCATAATCGAACTCGCTTATGGCCACGTTTTATTTTGGTAGGAAAATGTGGGCAGCTTCCCGGGAATAGATTAATGAGAGTTTTTTGCCTTTAGTCGGGGGCAGTTTTCAAGTTGCTGTATTACAAAAAAAAATATGTTGTACTCTTTGAGAAATCTCTCTGGCATGCTTGTTGCCAACGTGTGTTTCCATGAAAATACACACAGAGAGGCGCTTTATTTTTAGTCAACATCAAGGCCAAGGCTTAATCCTGGTCTGGGAAATCAAGCCACACTGCAGTGTATGCCAGTTATCTGCAGGGGAGGAAAAAGACACAGCTTTTGGGGCAATTAAGGTGAAATGAGAGTTCAGTGCGTGGTGCAGGAGTGGAGCAGACCCTCTCATGATGTAGTCAGTACTTAGATCTTTTCTTCAAAAGTTTTCCGACCAATTCGATCACACGAAACTGAACCAACTGAAGGCAAAACCTTTGATTATATCTCAATCTACTCTTGCAAGTGCACACAACAAGCCCCTGATAAAAGCCACATCGACACAATAACATTTCAGTGACTTTCTAAGAGAGGAGTAGCTGTGGAGAATGTTGTGCTGAGCTGGGGTTTCCAAGTGACCGGCCTTGAATGTCCCTTCCACTGCATTTGTGTGGGGCCCACCTTTGTGTGTATGTATGTGTGTCTGTCTGTCTAGTAAAACATAGCCAACCCACAGAGCCGAGAGGTGGAATCCTGTATGGACCAGACGGCCAGTTAATCCTCTCCCTCTTGCAGAGCGAGAGGGGGAGGAAACGAGGCACTGACACAGCTAATCACACACTCCGACAGCCGAGAGGTCTCGGAGGAGCGACTTGTCCTTGTACGACACTGTCTGTCTGGTGACACTAGACACACTGACTGGGCAACATGACAGGGTTTAACTGGGCCAGAAAACTTTCATAAAAATAAAGAGAGTAAGACCAGCTGTAAACGCCAACACAACTAAAAGTATCCGTGATATTGGTCTGACTCAACGCCGACACAGTTCCAGTGTCTTCTAGGAGCATTTTAAAAGCAGAGCATTTTAATATAAGCGGCCACATTTTCAATATAGTTCTCACTTTCTTTTACCACATTTTTCCTGCTTGCCAGCACAGTGAATAAACGTTTGCAGCTCATTTAGAAGTGCCAACACGTGCTTCGTCTCCAGGCAGCTGCATCCGGTGTACATCGTGGATATAACTCCATGTCCTTCTCCCGTCAAAATACTCATGGCATTTTCTAGATGCCACAGTGTAAACACAAACACAATCATTTGCTCTCCTTCCTTCATGCGTGGCGTCACTAGACAGACCTCAAGTAGCAGCGAGTGGAGCACAAGATTGCACTAAAGCACTGACTTGATAAGCAAGTGAACAAATGAGGCAAACAAAGACGAAAGGCCAATGAGTATCTGAATGACTCTCAAAGACAGTGGCTGTTCATTTTTTGGGGGGAGGGGGGTTTCCTTCTGTGCGCCCTTTCGGGATGTTCCTAAATCCCCCCTCTCCATTTCAACTGCGAAGACGAGTTCTCACTCAGACGGGCCCCTTGTTAAATGTGCAGCTGTTTAGTTACTGTAAGCTGTTAAGAGGAGCTTTGCTGAGAGAGGCCTTAACAGACACACACACACACTTCAATCAGTAGATCTGCTAATCTGGCCTGCTGGGCTCTGAGCAGCTGTCTGTCCCTCTGATTAACCCCCCCTGCAGGGTGAGGCAGGCTTCGGAGGGAGGGACACATGGAAGGAGGAATGAGAGCGGAGGAGGAATCACTACTACCTCCAAAACACAAACATTCATCGTAAGGGGGAAGGGAAGGTGAACGCTGTGTGGGAAGCATCCCTTTCACAGGAGGGCGAAATAAATTTACTTGTCCTTGTTCTTCTGTATTGTAAATGAGGCGAAGGGTCAAACACAACTGGCAAACGTTGCCCAGCACCAATATTGCAGCTCCTCCCTTCCCATAACCCTCATTGTTTTCCTACCTCTTCAACTTCCTACAGATTTTCTCCTGAACACTACAACAAGTCCCCATCTCCCTTTTGTTGTCCCTCTCCTGATTTCCTATTATTCCCTAATTTTATTTTCATCTATCCGACTCCTTCTCTCAATCGTCCTGTGATAATCCTCTCTCCTCACCTCGCTTCTGTACTTCCACAGAGATGGGATGTTGACATAGACTGGGCCTCAGTCTACACAGCAGGCCCTGCTCTCCAGCAAACAGGAAAACGGCCACAAGCTAGGAAGCCGGGAAAAGCCCTCTTCCTGTGGGGTGCTATCACCTTTCCCTGCCCCCCAGCACCAGACAGAAAGGGAGGTGTATGCTTTGTCAACACTGATGTTGATTCCACCAGATAGGGAAAAGTATGCTAATATCTATTTCATGATAAAAATAATAATTCAAAAATCAATTGATATTTCAATATGTTAACCACAAATGGAGTCCACAAAGCCGAGCTTGAATGGGGGAAAAGCACTGCTGGGAGAAGACCTTGAAAAACACCAAGTTATGGATACTTCCAGTCAAAACTGAAGACACAGAGACTCCCGAGACTTTCCGTTCCTCTGGCTGTAAACCCCACAGACTGGTGGAATACGAGTGCAGAAAGACTGCTTAAGCCAGAAATGTGCAACAGTAATAAAGCATCCAGCTACTTGCACAACCACACACTGGTAAAAATCTAAACTGCCACAACCTTACCTCCACTTTCAACTGAACTTTACAGGAAGTGCTCTGGGTTTACAGCAAAAGCCTTCACCGTGAACCATGTGGTTCTGTGTTTTAATTCTATAAAGTTGTGACAGTCATTGCAGAATCCCCACTGAGAAACAAACGCAGTACGTCTCTCTGCTAGCTCAACAATCTGTCTGCTTTTATGCCCTGGTTACAGATGAGTGCTGAGACATATTTTCAAGAGGCTTAATCCAGAAGTTTTGACGTTTGGCACCCGTCTCTGAGAAGGGCATGTCTGATGGACTCTTGTTTCGTTTGTTTGCTACGTCAGTGCCTCCCTGCGACAAGCTGTACTTTCTCCGTCAGTTATTGTCTGCGACAGAGATGTCGCTCTCAGCAGAACGGCCAGAACGCCGCTGTCCTAGGAGCTGTTTTTGGGATGATGCCCTGGTGACTCAGGGGACAAGAGGGGGAAGTGGAGGATGACATCAGTGCCTGGCTGTTCCTCTTCAGTAGCTTCCCAAAGGCCCCCACCCCCACCCTCAAACACACAAACACCCACCCACCACCTCAAGAGCTAGACAGGAGATGTGCTTCACTTGTGGCGAAGCCTGGAGTCGGTTGTTCCCAGCTCTTAGGAAAGTTTCTGATGAAAGCTTTAGCAACTTTACCTTAAAAACAGTCCTGCCGTTTCATCGTCTGATGGCTTCTACTAACCAGCGGGCTAGACAACCTCTTACTTTGAAAATGTCTTACTGGAAAGTGAAAACTAATTGTGTAACATGAAATATCCCCAGACTCACAAGTGAGCACCACCCAACTCTGTTTGTGACGAAGCAGCAGCTCGACAACGGTGGGACAGCCATGAAGGGGCTGCATCCAATTGGTTTTGTTTTGGTGTTGTTCACATCGCGGGACTCTGGCATTCTATCCACCCTTTAAGCAACAATGGCAGCAGTGTTGCAGTTGCAAGGCCTTCGGGCCAGGCAGTTCACTTCACACTCTGGCTGTTGTTTACTTGGAAGAGGAGTATGAGGAGTGGGAGCAGTCATGGGGGTGAAACTACCACTTCCCAGAATGCACAAATGCAGCTTTCTGCAGTAGTAATACAGAAACTATTTTTAATATCAAACTATGTGAACCAATTAGCAGCGAAAGTGCTTAACTCAAGTGTTTTTTTCTGGCTTCTTCCCCTTAGTGGTGCCTTTCTGTTTCTCTCTGTAGAACACAGAATGATAAAAGACGCTGACATTTGTATGCCAACTCTCATTTAGCTCCTTTCTGCCTCTTACCGGTTTGGGCATTTTTGCTTTCTCTCCTTCTTTCACCCGACAGCTGAGAGGAGAAATCCGTCACAGGTCTGCAACAACACCTGTATCGCAGGACCTGAAAGCGAAAGTACAATATTATTTACTTGTGTTACATTACATTTGAATGATTAACCCTTAAATTTAGCAGACATTTTTCCTTCAGAGATGACAGTTTTTTATATCTGGATCTATCAGTAAAGCCCTGAATTCAGTGGCGTGGACAATATAATGCACACAGAAGAACATTTTTAGAAAGCGGGACAAAAAAAACACTCATTGAACTGAGCGAAAGTACAGTTCTGCAAAGAACCGACTGAAAAAAAAAAAAAAAAACATAATTGAATGAATCCCATCACTAAATCTGTTAATGAGAAACCCCAAAACAGCCAGATGCACAGAGAAGTGGTTCTGCATTCAGTCTCAACATGCACTACCCGTACACATACGTAACTATATTGCAAGGGTGTATGAGGGGAAACTACTTAAAACATAATTACTGTGGAAGACAAAATTGAAAGGCATTGTAAAATCATCATCAGTTATATATTATCAAAATAAAAGATTATCTATTGCACACTCTTACCATTACTTTTAATCAAGCCAACTCACTCTTGGTGATTTACAGCCACACCTTTAAGTCACAGTCTAGGCACAAACTGCCATATGATACTGAAAACAGAGAGTTTCTGTCGCATCAATCTGATCTGAATGATCTAGTGTAGTTTATGGTCTGGTCATACATAAAGCATCACAATTTCAAAGCTTACAAAGTGCTCTATTAGCAAAAGAGCAAAATTAGCACTAGCTAGCAACCAGCTTTTATAGTTCAAACATCCTTTAGTTGTCATTTGTATACTGTACATTGTCACATAACACTCGTCGTTTTAACAGCCAGATGTCCTGTTGAAACCACCAATTTGAGAAAGCTACTTTAATACTACTCTTGGCAATAACGAGGCATTAATGTGGCGTGCGGTTCTTGTCTTACCCAATCCTGTAACGTTAGTGGCAACTACATTAATCCCACCTGCTGCATTTTGACAAAACAAAAACAGGGCCACCAAGGGACCCCACTCCATCCTGGTAACCGAGTATAATGCTCTACACAGTCAATGATAGTGACATTAAGTAATAACAGTGACAAAAAAATGATGGTTATGTGTAAGAAATGTGTGTAAAGAAGCAGACAGAATATTTTGAGCTGTGGTGTTTGTGCTCCGGATGAGCACTTGCCCACTTGTAGCTTGTAAGCAATTAGCTTGTCTGTTTGCCCGCCGAGAGTTGCTTCCGTTACCCACCTTATATAGTTTAACCACATTTTAAATTAAAAACTGTTACCCTCTTGGCAAAGCTTTAGCTTTTAAACATACGTTTGTTGTTTCAAAAAGCCCCCTTTTCCCCCTGAGTTTCACTCGGTAAAACATTAATGTTAGCCGTTACACGCTGAAAGGCTGGCATTTTTAAGCTAGTGGGTGTAGTCTATATAACGGGACAAGCCTAGCTACGGTGCATACACGAGAAGTTTTCAAGCCTTAAAATGTTGACGCTCTTTAATTCACCAAAAACACAAGCTTGACAATAAACTGTGACTGCGTAAGACCAGCTAATGTGCGTTTAAAGGCAGTGTAGGGGGCACAAGTTCGTACAAGTCAGCGTTTCTATCGGGCCGTGGAAGATATGAATTGGTTCGGCACGAGGACATCCGCTATTGCATCAAACTTGAAGAGAAGCTCATCTTTTAGGGAGAAGCAACTCACCGGGGGGACGAAGTCTGTCTTTAAATGGATAGGAAAGCCTGGGGTCTTCAAATGTGACAAAATATCCACGATGATAACCCCGCCGTAGATCTCGTTCCTTATCTCTTAGTGCTTTGATCGACACAAATTCCCACAGACATTGAAAACCCGTTGAAGTCTTAACAACCATAAGGCGATTTGGGGTGCCAGTGTCGAGCCAGCCGGAATTACACACTGCGACTTCCGGTCTTTACTTAAAAATAAAAGCCTCAGTGAAGCGCCAGGAGAAAAAATAATAGTAAAGACTTTTAATATCACAATCTTAACTATCTTCTCAACTATTATCAATGGTTAATACAGAAAAGTAGTAAATAAACAGTGCAACTTTGCCCCTCCCAGTCTCTTGTACATCTGTGCAATGACGTCAAAAAGTTACAAGAAAGTGCCTATAGCTTAATCATCCAACTAAAAGCTCCAAATTAAGTTGCACGGTTTATGTTGTGTATACCCAGATAGTTTCTCTAAACCTCTATTCACATCTTTAGGACACATTAAATGAAAAAAATAACGATTTCCGCTCTTTTCTTCAGTGTCGGTCGCAAACTTGACGCAGTTAATTGTGGCGATGTACAATATGGCTGTCAGTAGCCAAGGAGTGGATGCAAGGTATGTATGGGGCCCATGCCTCGTGCCGTAAACTGTATGCTGGGTGATTCATTTCAGAATGAGCTCCTTTTGTTTTTTTTGTTTTTTTTAGCTCAGAGCATTTTAATCAGTGGCAGAGCGCCCCACTGTGGACCCCTGGCAGACTGCATCTGTGCGTTGGCTTCCACTGGTAGACGCACACGCACCCAATCTGCAGTATTCCGTTCATTCCGTTCAAGGATGCATCAAATCCAACAGGAATATCACGACCAAAATGATTATATCATATCATATCTCTTTTTACTTACTGTTCCTGTACTTTGTTGCAGAAAAGAAAAAGTTTGACGATTCTTTTAAGACTTCTGGATACTAAATAAAAAAATATCATCATACTTTATACTCTATACTGCAGAACCTAATGCACATTTTAGTCCTGCCTACAGCTGATTAGTATCAGATGCTTAATCAATCAATGGATATATTGTTTATTGGCTTTTAGCAATCAGTCATAACAGTTTGATATAAATAGTTCAGCTCCTCTGTGACATAAGAGCAGGCTTGTTGTTTATTCAGACACATTGCACTTGTTTTGTTCTACCACCAGATGTCATGGTGCCCCAGGTGACTTATTAAAACGCTCCTCTATTGGTCCGGGAGGGATTTAATGTATTTATTTTTTGTCAAGCGCGTGTTTTATGTCACATTACCTCATTGGCACGTTCTTACAATCTGTCCCACCTTTATGATTCCATCCTTCCTGTCTCCATCTTTACTTAAACTCTCCTCCAAGTGCAACCTTTGGATCTTTGATCCCAGTGTGTGCCACACACACCATCAAACTCTATAGACGCTCAAGTTATTTAAGTAACTTATGGGAAATGATTCTTGGAAAGGTCCTGGACAAACCGACTAACCAGACTCTCCTTCTCCAGGACGAGGAAGAAAAGGAAGGAGGAAGAGGAGACGGCGCTGAATCGGACCCAGCTAATTGGGTAGGCGGAGCTGTTGGCTCGTGGACGACGTGAAGGTAAGGACACGCCCCTTTTATTCATGTGGCGCAGACAACATTTACTATCAAATATTTACACAACGAACATCTTCGGTGCAGTAATGTAATGTCCTGATAGGACGCACGGAGGCAGCGCAGCTCTGTAGGTAGGTAGGTAGGTAGGTAGGCAGGTAGGCTTACTAAAGAATCCACACAGCCATTACTGAAGCTTCTCTAAGAACACGTCGACACAAAACCAATTTACCACTCGGGTAAATGAAATGTTTGCATATCGACAAAGGAAAGACATTCACCCCACACTGGAAAGTTAAATTAACACAGAATGACAATTCGGCAAACAAGTGGTTCGGCAATTATAGGTATGCACATTTGGGATTTGAGCAGGTAAATAATATTCAGGTTTTGGAGCGATGAAGCAGAAGAGAACCTTGAGTGGAAACAGGTGTGTCTCACAACGTTGATTAAACGCGCCATTCTTTGAAACTTCAATGGACCTCCAATAAAAGCCAGAACGTGTTATAATACAGTGGTCACAAGCCATTGTTTCTGTGCTGCAGGGTGAACAGGGGTGTAAGGCCCTCCCATTGGCTGAATTTGTGTCACTAACAAAATGTAGTTTTATGGATAAAATGAAATCGTTCTCTTTCTCAGTACAGCACACCCATCGGCCATTCATTCAGTTCACACAGGTGCATGTGTCACTTACACTAAGTCACCCTCGACTTCAGTGGAATAACATTTGATGAACCGTTTTTCTTTCTATTTAATACTAAATCTCTCCTCTGCATGCAGATTGTGAAACATTGTTAAAGTCCAATGTGGCCAGGTCTCCTTCATCTGAAATGGAAACACATGTATGTGGAATCCTGAAGTTGAAACTGAAAGTGAGTTTGTGCGCTTTCCTTGGAAGAGACGAATACGTAAAAAATATATTGACTCTTAATATCACGTGCTTTGGACATCCCCTACATCAAGTCTGTGAAGTTGGCTGTTAAACGTGTCACATTGTATTGCATGTGGAACTAGTCTTGTGTCTTTATTTAGCCTGGCTTTGCACCATGTCACAAGATCTGTTCATATGACGAAGGGCATGCTGCTCTATTGTCAAAGCAATGAAAGGAGCCACTGTCAGGGGGACTGGTAATTGGATAAATTAGCTTTGATTGTTCTATCAGAAGTCATCAGGTGTGGGTGCTAGCTGTAGTCTTTCTTTTAAAGATTGGATATGGATGCACACACTTAGAAAACATATTAAAATACTGAACTTTGACACCATGTGGATTAGGTTTCAGTTGATCAGCTGAAAAATACCCAGAATTCTTCCATTAAACATCTTCTGATTGGGCCTTTACCTTGGATCATGCAGCAGATGTTGGCACAGATCACTGAGGGATTATTTTACTTGATTGAATCACAATATGAATTTGTGCATTATCAACACATTTTGTGTATTGAATGTATATCAAATTGCAGGAGATGAATCAGCTAATGTTAATTAATGTTAAGATCAAATTAGCCTCCGTTATGTTGTTAACGCCACTGAGGACCGGCGTGTGTGATTGGTACACTGTGTGTGTGTGTCTTCCTTCCTCCCTTTCCTCTCTGTACACTGCTGACCAAATTAAATTGTCTCTTTCAGTTCTCATTATTCCTGCTGTGTTCTTGCACACAAGTCTGCTGCTCAAGTACGGTCTCGGTTCAGTATTTTCTTCTCACATTTACTCTGACAGCTGTTGTTTTTGTAATGTTTGGCATCTGTGCTCTTTTAGGATTTGTGAAGTTCATGCACGTCTGCTGAGTTTTGGTGTCTCGGGGAAAGGATGGGAGGGCAGCCGTCTGTGCCGGAGGACCAGGAGCAAACGATGGAGGTGCCGTCGATAATCAGTGGTAGGGATCCCCGCAGTATCTGCCAGTTTATTACCCAGTGTGCATCTGTGCTCGTATCATGCGTAAAGAAATCACGCTTTGCACCTCTTGTCATCTACATTCATCTTTTATCAGGATTGTTTTGAGGGGCAGTTAGCAGGCTTTCATTTACACCTGACATTGAAATGAGCCTGTGTATATCTTTCTGTTTGGTTGAAACTTGGTTAAGACGATCAGCTTATGCATTATATGATTTTCATTGTTTAACTCTAACTATTTTGGTGTGATATCAATCAGCCAGCACATGTATTAATGTCACACACAAGACGCGTCACCATTGATTCTCATTCTCCCAGCTAGTTTGTTAAAAGTTGCTGTTCTGTCAATGTCTGTCTTTTTTGTTACCTCCACAAGTTGCTTAAGTCAGGTGTTTCTGGGATCCTCACAGAGGAGTCAGTAGTGAGAGACTCATTTCTTCTGTTTGGATTGATTTTGGGTACCATCACACATAAAGCTGGTACTTCGCTCTGATCTAGTTGAAGCTGCACCGTGCCCCAGTGTTTCTTTGCGCCATGCTGTGTCCGTCTGCTTCCACTTGTCATACACAGCTAATGTTAGAATTACTTTGTATCAGATATAATGTTCTTCAGGCGACAGGTTGCACTCCTCCTGAAGGCAACATTTCAACCTGTTGCACCAATATAAATAGATTGTAATAGTATTAAATGATTTAACCAGTATAAGTCAGACTAAGTCTGAGTGGTTCAGAGTAGGAGGGCTCTGGTTTAGATTTTCGGACTGTGACTGTTCTACTTGATTAATAAATCTAATGGTGCAGAATGGCACGTAATGAAAAGTGCATTAAGTATAAATTGGAAATGTTTATGTGATGGTGTGATGATTAGTTAGATGCAATAAAGATAATGTGATAGTCTTCACGGATGGCCCCAGTGTCATTTGAGGTTCCTCCCTATCACCAGTAATGCCCCCAAAAAACTCTAAACACCACAAGAAGCTCCTATTGTCTGAGCTGCTGCATACTTCTTGGAAGTCACAGTAGAAAAAGGAAATGAAAAAAACTCAAAATCACAACCTTCAGTAAATCATTACCTTCAGTATTTGGTGGACATTGTTGTGGACATTTTTGTAGCGTCTGATGCTTCCTGGCATCATGTCACATGGTTTTCAGTAAAAGCAGCAAGATGTCATGTAATCCGTAAAACAATTGTCAGACATCTTGGGTTTTTGGGGGATTTTTTGTGTTTGTTTTGTGGTCTTGATCAGTGATCCAATGCTGACAGTCAGCTGACAGTCACCTCATTGTCTAATACACGAGCATCTGTCAAAAAGATCCCGTCATTGTGCTGCACATCACTTGACTTAATGACAAAATGTCCCAAACAGTCAGAACAACCTTCTGATCACTTTGGAGGCTGCAGTTTGTTGTGCTGTTGGATTGGACTGTGTTATACTGTCACCCTCACTGACATGAATGGTGTGGATGATCCTTGAAATGCTCTTAGTCTAATTCAGGCACTTTAATCAGTCATCTCTTTGCATGTCAAACAGGATCGTTACTTTATGAGACCTGATTTTACATAGCATACAGTGGTGTTTGTGCTTGGGAAAGTGTAACAACCCTAAGTTGCCAATTGCAGTTAGTAAAATAAAAGATGTGTATTGTGTAAATTAGATTTTTTTGTCGGTATCCTGCAGAGCAAATTCAATTAGTTTAACTACAGTAAAATCTCTCAGATTCATGGTAAAAACATGTAGCCTTGTGCAACTTTAATGTGAGCTTCTTTATCTCATGTAAACAGAGAAAACCACACATTATTGAACAAATTTCTCATTTCCCTTTCTTGTTGGACTTCAGACGCCTGCTTACGTGTTTATCTGCCTTTTAGTTGGACGTAAAATTAAAGAAAAATAAGAAATTAAGGGGCCCGCTTGTGACATAGGACAGCGTGCACACATATTTGCCCTGTTAGTATAATTAACTGTAGGGGGGTTTATGTCATAGCTCACCCTCCACCCCTCGCTTCCTGTGATAATGTGAAGGGAGATAAACGATCCCACATTCACCAGAACAAACACAGCAGCCTGAACAAGCTCACAGACATGCCATGAAACCTACTCTCATATGATGATGTCTGTTTTGGAGTTAATTCAAGAGGAAGAAGAGGTGCTGAGTCAAATGCTTCTCAATCTGTCCATGTCCATCGGCCTGTTGACCCGACACACACACAGCAGGACCCGCGGACCGACCTGGAGAACCGGTTAGTGTTAGTTTGTGCTGATTGCAAAGGTTCAGGTGCATATTTAGAGTAATTCTGTCGCAGTGACTCGAGTTCAGAGAGTGTTCTGGTCTGTAGTGCCTGTTATTTAAATCGATGTGACAGGATGACAGGACAGGATTTCCTATCGCCACGGGGAGATTCCCCCTGCCACCTTTGCCCCTCGTTATTCAAACATAATAGAAGAACCTCACTTTCTGGTTCTTGCTGATGCTACAGTACTTTAGGTGGTTTGGGGGACTTTGACTATAGGGACTACTGAGGGAAACAACACGAGATGCCTACGTACTGTTTTATATGTACGTATCTCTGACATCTCTACATGATATTTGAGCAGTTACTCATAAGGAATCAATGAGGTTAGTGTCTGAAATAATTACCTCCCCCCGTAAAGAATATTCAGGTTTTGCTTGTGTTA
The DNA here is from genome assembly GCA_036024295.1 of Nannoperca obscura. Lineage (NCBI taxonomy): Eukaryota > Metazoa > Chordata > Actinopteri > Centrarchiformes > Percichthyidae > Nannoperca > Nannoperca obscura. The sequence continues at coordinate 47,791 of JAVQJL010014638.1, forward strand.
CACCCATTACCCTAAAAAGATTGATGGCTCTACCCCCAATCTACGTTAAATGAATGAATTATTTAATGTGTTGTGGAATCTTATGGGGCAAAACACGTTACATTAAAGCCCCCCCTGAGTTTGCACCAAATCTGATATCCTAGTGGGAACTACATAACCTGTAACACCTAAACTACATTTATGATCCACCTCCATCTTTTTTCTGTGCATGTGTGTACTGCAAAAAGCAAATATTATTCCTGACAAATATGTGCTTTATTTCAGGTCAGTATACCATGATTGGACAATAGTGAGTTGTTTTAGTGGAGTTGTTCTCGTCGAACATCCAGTAAGATCCCGACATGTTGTAGTATTTCTTTAAGTGCAGACTCACCAGACCAGCAGGGGCACTGGCTGTCACTTTATGCAGCATAATTCCTTGAACGCAGCCTTCTTTGATGTTTGAACTTGGTAACTGATGGCCTGATGTAGCCCTTGTGAGTGGCTAATTGATAACTTACCTTACGTCCCCGTGCACCAGCAGTGGAAATGTCCATTCAGTAGTTGGATAGTTCAGGGACAGGTAAACCAAGTCCAAGACACTGATGAGACAGAGAAGCAGACTGGTGGACAGGTGTTTGTATTTATCATGTCTGCCGGTGGCTGCCTGTGCTGTGGTCGTCAACCAGCAGGAAGGAAACAGAAGCATAAATACACGCAGGCTAACAGACGAGGTGAGTGTCGTCTTAACACATGACATTTTATTGGGAACTGGGTGAGTAGTAGAGACGAGAAGCACGCACTTTGTAAAGGGGTCATTTTAGGGTAGGTCAAAGTTAAGTTCTATGTTAGTCGTGCGGCACAGGCTAATTATTATTTGTCCACATGAACAACTCTCTCACCAGGCCAGAAGCCAGACAGGTCAGAGGTCTCATCTTAGTTTGTAGACATTAGATGGGAGGTTACGTGATGCCACCGATGATACTGAGAGTTTGGCTTTGCCTGAGATTTTCTAGCTGCAGCTAAAGCAACACTGTGTGTGTGTGTGTGTGTGTGTGTGTGTGTGTGTGTGTGTGTGTGTGTGTGTGTGTGTGTGTGTGTGTGTGGGTGTGTGTGTGTGTGT